>JAVTVY010039790.1:0-17689 GCA_036873755.1 Hanleya hanleyi | reverse complement strand
GGTACAACGTGGGTGGTCGGTTCACTGTGAGGGATGAGATCCGGTGGGTGTTCAGATGTAGTGGGCGTACTTGGTGTAGGTGTAGAGCTCGACGTGGCTTGTACGCGGGGTGTGGTGGTGGTGACTGGGCTCGATACGACTGGTGCTCTCTGTAGACCGGTTTCGCTGGTGCCTGGTGTTCTCAGTTGGTTAAGTAACGTGCTGACATAGGCTATGTCGTAAAACACACCTCCGTACAACACACTCAGCAGGGTTGGCAATAGCACCCCAAAGACCACTTGCGCTTTGCGCGTTTTGCGAGACGCTGTCTTCAGAGGCAGCTGCTGTTGGTCCATAGCACTGTGGTCGGACGTGGAATGAAGGAAGACGGCAGTGGTGTCTGGTTTTATAGTCGTTTCACCTGGTTGGCCGCGACCCAGGAATTGAAGGAACTGGGCCAACCTTGCCATTTCACGAAATGAAACAATTTGCCACGTCGACGTTCCGTTTTCAAAATCTGCTCCACCGTGTAGTAGTCTTGCTGTGTTTTTACAACAGGCTGTAATTCCGTCTCGTAAAACGTGCCCAGCAACGTTTCCCCTTGGAGATCTTCCAGTTCATAGACTCGCCGCTGTCGGGGTAGGCGCCGTTTAATCAGGAAGTGCTCATCGCTCCAGTTGGGCAAGTATAGGTCTTATTGGAAATGGAATAGGTCTTTGGATTATGGACGCGGATATTCTCTAATGGACGACGGCTGGATTATGAATGACGGACTAGACGCTTGTAAGTAACTTTTCTCGAACTTGCCCTTGACTTTACTGATCCGTACAGGGTCCCCGACCTTGTACACCGCCTTCGTCGTTCGCTGCGATGGCCTGGGGTACAAGACACGCCGCACTTGGGCTTCATTGCGTTGGGTCACGGTAATGGGGGATCTCTCTATACTCCGGTGATAGGCTCGATTGTAACCCCTCACCAGTTTCGGGAGAACATCGATGTACCGCCTTGTATTCTTATAGGTGAAATATTTATACATGCGGCCTTTGAATGTCCTGTTGAACCTCTCCACCACGGAAGCCTTGGTCTCGTTGTACGTATGGAAGAAAAACACCTTTCTGTTTCTTGAGAAAGGCTTGGAACGGTCTGTTGAGGAATTCCGTGCCTTCGTCGGTTTGCAAATACAAAGGTTTGCGCCCGGTCTTGAAGATGTCTTTGAACGCTGCTATGAGATTTGCCCCCGTTTTCGTCCGGATGGGTACCACCCACGCATACTTGGATAGGATATCGATGCACGTCAAGATATACCGATTCTCATCGTTGTGTTTGGCAAAGGCGCTCATATCGACCAAATCCGCTTGCCACTGGGCATCTATTCCTCCCACGATGACCGGTTCCGTAGAAAATGACGACGGACAGATCGATGTAAGGTATAGGTGTCTTGTCTTCTTAACCAATCTCGGACTTGGGCACGTTGTATCCCCTGGGGTTTGGCCGCTCGATAGAGAGCCGACAATGCACTATAGGCCGCCGGACTGTCGGGACCGTAGTATAAGTTATCCAGCACCTTCTCCCAGCGCTTCATGGTGACACAATGATGATGCACCCTGGCTCTATCGTTTATTTATAACGGGTATATCTTGGGCCGGAGTTTCTTTCTGATTTTCTTCGTGGACTTCCACAGTGGCCATGGTAAATGACCAGTCCAACTCGTCTGATGACCGCTTGATAAGCACTTCATCCACATCTTCCAATGCAGACCATAGATCAGGGTGAAGGGTAAAATGCACTGTACCTCCATCTAGCCGAGCCAATTGAGCAAAGAAAGGGCCGCGTCGGATGTACACATCGTGACACAAGTGGATGAGGTCGCCGTCCAGTTCACCAGACAACACCCGTTTGAATTTGGTCCAGCCCTCCCGGGACAGACGAATGTGAGCCGAGCACGGTTGTGTAGGGTCCGTGTCTCCCACCACCTCCTCCATGATATCGACCTTATCCGCATACACGTGCAGGAAAACCTCGGGGGTCAAGCTGAAATACGCCAGTACTATATGCTCCGTCATGGTCAGTACGTGAATGGTACCACATTTCACTGTCTCTCGTATTTACAGGGAGAACCCCGTGAGATCAAAAGGATCAGGTGGTCATATCACTGGGCTGACTGAGTCTAGCCGGGTAATCAATGGCATCGTCGTCGTCGGGTTCATGTAGTTGTTCATGGGGTTCAGCCAGCGCGTCCTCAATAGCACGAGCCCACCCCAACTGGTGTGATGATCGCTCGTCCGGTGTAAACAGCTGGTCCGCAATAGGCACCACTTTCTCCAAGGCTGACCACAGATCGGGGTCTAGGGTGAAGCCTCGCGTAGCATCTTGGTAGCGGCCCAGGCGTAGGAAGAAGGTTGCACGGTATACGTAGATGGCATTGTCTATGTGGATGAGGTTTCCGTCGAGCTCGCCGCTCAACACCCGTTTAAATTTCGTCCAGCTGTCACGAGGTAGCGTCACCGTATTCGATAAGGTCTCAGCGGGCGCCCAGCAAATATCTCCACGGTCTTCCACCAGGGTGACTTTATCTTCATAGACGTGTAACCCCACCCGGGGTGTAAGGGGCAGAATGGCTCGTAGGTCGGGTGACATGCTTGGTCCAAATGTCGAACGGTGAATGACACACACACTCTGTCTGACCCTCGTATTTATAGTGTCAATATCACAGCGCCAGGGTCAATAGGGCACAGACTAGTATGAGGCCAACCAGCCGGCGCTGGTTCCGGCGTGAGCGCTCCTGGTCCATAGCGCGAGCATCAAGGATGGCTGTCATAGTCCAGTAGTGGTGAGTGATGGCACGCCTCTCCATCGAGTGCACTCTGTGGAGGACCGCTTCTGTGAACTCGTTCAGGATCTGGCGTCGTCCCTCGTTGTCATCGCCATCTGCAAACATGGACCGGACCACTGCTCGGTAACCCGTGAATGAATTCACCGCGGTGGCATACTGTAAAATGCGAGTCGCATGGGGTTGGATCTCCGCCATGGCTCTGTAGAAATGAAGGTGTGGGATCCAGAGGGACGTGTTTTATAGACCAGATGTAGCTCTACGGGTGTAGTCCGTGATACGTACTATTCTGATGGGTTAGTCCAAAAAAAGGAGCAACAACAACAACAACAACAACACAGATTACAGATCAATCCTTTTATTATGCGTGAACAACATAGAAATGCATGTACTGACCTGTCTGTGGGGGTTTCCCACAATGGCGTTCACCTTCGCGTCTTTTCGTGTACGTCCGTGTCTTTTCGTTAAAGTCCGTGTATTTTCGGTAAAGTCCGTGTCTTTTCGGTAAAGTCCGTGTCTTTTCGGATCGGTGACGTCCGTGTCTATCGTCCGGGCACTTCGCGTCTGCGCCTGCATTGGGTATGTATAAGGGTCTTCATACGCGCGCAATGCGGCTCAGTGGTACACCAGTACACCAGTCTCGATCCTCGACTTGGGGTAGAGTGTGCTAAAAATAGATTACCAGCTAGCGTGCTATAAAAGGGAAGCGGCCTTGCCATTTCATCAGACACTCTATCAACCACCAAGATGTTCACTTGCACAACTTGCCAGAAGCAGTTTACTCGTCTAGATAATTTACGACGCCACGAGGCCTCCACCCACAACGATGGACTGTATACTTGTATAACCTGCGCACGGTCATTTAATCGGGAAGATGCTTTACTGCGCCACGAACGTTCAATTCATGGGCCATCCAAGCGTCCATGCGAGGATTGTGATCAACTCTTCAAACGACGCAGTCAGTTGCTGCGACACCAACGGTTGATTCATGCCCATGAGCATGAACGACAACTTCCTACTGAAGAGGAGCCACGGAAGGTGAGATCCAGTGAAGATAAGCCCGGGGAGACGAACGCCACTGGTGATGCGATGAAGGAGAGCCCGCCTATACCCACAGTTGAGAAGAGCCTGAATATCCAGCCGGACCCCAGCGTTACGGTTTCGAGTCCTGACAACATCGAACATTTTCTGGTGGAGCCCATAAATGTTCCTAGCGATCTCTTAAAGGACAACCATACAATCAGTGACATCGATCGGCGCCATTGGTCCATGACACGGAACTGTTTCCACCCTCAAGATATCTACAATTTCCCACTGACCATCCGCACCTGTCTACGCAGCTACGTGGAAGCCATCTTCAATGATCAAACTACGGCCTTTACATTGAATGTCGCTTTCGGGTACATCTTACGTCACAAAAAGACGGACCAGTTACAGTATTATTATCCCAGTGCCAACAACCATGTGTTTGACCAGCCGGTCACCATCATTAACCGGGGGTCACTAGAGACGATGCTGGAGATACTGGACACCGTGGAACCTTTGAGATGGGCGCATCGTCAACGCCCCAACATTCAATGGGTGGTAGAGAGGGTAACCAATGTCACGTTTTTCCTGACCAAGCTGACCGATCACCCCCATCGGTTGAATGCGTCACCCGTGCACTGATGAATATGATGCTGTACACACACACACTCTATGTCTACATGCTGCTCGCTGACTTGAGCTCAGTAAACACTTGACCTAATGTGACAATGTGTTAAATAATAAAACATGGTGTTTGATATTTCAATTTGTTTTGCTGTGAACATACTAAACATACCCAGGGCGGCTCCCCCCAGCCTGGGTATGATGTAACATTGGGGTAATAAACTATATAAACATTACTAAACTTTTTTTTTCACGACAACCGCTATCCAATTGTATAGTACTCCGCGCAGGCTATTTTCATACACCTCGGCCACCGCGCATGCGCAGAAGGCCGATATGTCAACCCCACCCCCAGCCCATTAGATGCCCCCTCCCCTAAGCTTCACTTTGATACCTCACTCGACCCCATCGGACCATTTTATCTAGGGACTACTTTTTCTCCGCGGAAGGTTTTTCGCGCGACCGAATCACCGCCAGACATGACCGCGGATGAATACATCTTTCACAGCCGCCATCTTAAACCCACCACCCACCATCCACCACCACAGCCGCCATTTTAAACCCACCACCCACCATCCACCACCACAGCCGCCATTTTAAACCCACCACCCACCATCCACCACCACCACAGCCGCCATTTTAAACCCACCACCCACCATCCACCACCACAGCCGCCATTTTAAACCCACCACCCACCATCCACCACCACAGCCGCCATTTTAAACCCACCACCCACCATCCACCACCACAGCCGCCATTTTAAACCCACCACCCACCATCCACCACCACAGCCGCCATTTTAAACCCACCACCCACCATCCACCACCACATGTCACACAATACTCGCTTCTGATTGGCTACCTCCACGTGACCTCCACAAAATATGCAAATTTCTGAGGTCAATGGACGCGTATTTACCCTTTGTATACTACTAACCTCTGAAGGCGCACGAATCCTGTCATAAAAAAATACCGTTCTTCTCTCTGACAGTCATATACACGGTGGCTTGTGCATTGAACGTGATAATTGGGAGATTATCGCAGTAAATTTTATCTTTCCAATTTCTTTTAAAAGTTGCCTTTATCTGGTAGCATTTGTTACGGCGAGACGGATAGTCATTCTCCACGGTCCAGCGACAACCGATCCTATCTGGCTATTATGTGGGGCTGATGCCAGGAAGTCACTGCGCCACAAAGCAATAGCAGGATAACCAGCGAGTAATATAGGACCAGCACTTATTGTCCCATCAGTTTTTTTAGTCACTCTTTCAAATGCAAGAACTCGAAATTGGTACATGATATATAGATCTGAAACTTCAACTTTACACACATATTCTTGAGGTTGTTCTATAACTATATGGCACTTTATGAATTATTATTACGAATATGAATTTTAATATTTTTGAACATTTTTTAATCTTTGGTAAACTACCTTACAGCAAAAGATTCATATATAGTGCAAGATCACAAAGATGATCTTCACTTTAGATAGGGAATCGTCCTCAATGCGTTTTTGATACACACAGCTGGTGGGGCTAAGTTTTGTCTAAAAAGCACCAAATTGACCATTTGAATAGATAAAGAATAATCAAGACCCACAGACAAACACGACCAGACTTACAATGGTTCAAACCTGCCGTATTTTGCACTTTTCGGTGCATTTACAGTCGACATTTTCTCTCCAAAATTCTCGTTGCAAAATTATGACACCTTTAACCAAAATCATATTTAGACTTATTTGTTGGTCAAAATATCTAAAATTGGTTTTGGTTAAAGGTGTCCTATTTTTGTAACAAGAGAAAATCCACACCGAAAAGTGCCTAAAAATACGAAAATAAGCCAACTTACCAACTTTAGTGAGCCATAAATCCGTTTTCGTGCATCTGCAGTCCTTCATTATTTCGGGTCTTATAATTCAGCATGAAGGCTGTACAAAAAAGTCCATTTCATATCCCTTTGATAAAAGTGAAAGTTTGGCCCTTCAAACTGAACAGCTTGAGGACGATTCCGTATGTCAAGCGAACACCACCATTCTTCCCAAATATGACACTAATAAACTCCTCTGATGCAAGTAAACCCGATATCAGTACTTTAAGTACTTTGATTCTTGGCTATGAAGGTTCTTGTTGGAGCTTCAAAGACCGCGAGCATTTGGGACACAACTAAGATTAACCATGCACCTGACATCACGATATGCAGCAAAGCTCTCATTGCGGCCGATTTCCCGTACCGTACTCTTCTTGGCTGATTTATAAGTAGTGGATTTATAATCTATAAGTTCTTCGATTTCTTTTTTAAGGCATTTGTCTATTATGTTTTCATATAGCGTTGTTATGGCATCACATTGTATAGGCTACATCTTCTGTAAGATAATATCCACTTATTGCACTGGGGCGCGAGTAGCAGAGAAATTTGATCTGAAGTAAGTTGCACCATCCCAACGCATGGAACGATCGTACGTAAACACTTCTGTCCGTAGCCATGAGTTAACACATGTTATCTGGGTAAATTATGGCGTGACCGAAATGATCACAGCTGATTGGTTGAGACATGCCGGTAACTTCAGCAGAGTTGGAAGGAGATTATTCCATGTTGGGCCTCGAAGCGCCCATTCACAAAACTAAACAAGAAAACATTTTTCCCCTGTGAGTTTATTTCTTTCGAATACTTTGAGCCTTTTGTAATATGATTTTTCTTAAAAAAACGAAGAAGCATGAGTAGTATATAAAGCGCTTCTGGTCCGCCAATTTAGGGGCAGATAACTCTGTTGGAACAATTCCTGGTTATCTTCCCTAATTTGTACCGGAAGAGACCCTGGAGTCGGGTCACAGGTCACATCCGGGTCAAAAGGTCAAAGGTCACATCCGGGTCACGTTACAGCCCGAAGTTATCTCCCCCTAGTTCCAGTTTTCGCCAACAGGGCAACGAGGGATCTGGTCATAAACACGTGGGTCAGTCAAACGTTTTGGGGTCGAGGTGGGCCCCTAGTGGTCCGAATGGGTCGTGGGAGGTGTCAAAGTGAAGCGCTCCTCCAGGGCGATCAAGTCATGGGTGGGTGTATATAAAAAGCGGAACACGGACTTTACTCCCAAAATAGGGAAAACCCCTATCAACCATGTCTAGAGAGGCTAATATGGCTTCCCGGCTTATCGGGGCCTGCCGAGAGAGGAAGGGTGGATGAGTGGGTGTATGTAAAATTAGGATTGGGGTCGAGCCTATAAAAGCGGAACACGGACTTTACCCCTAAAATAGGGGAATCTCATATCAACCAGGTCTAGAGGGGCTAATATGGCTTCCCGGCTTATCGGGGCCTGCCGAGAGAGGCAGGGTGGGTGAGTGGATGTATGTAAAATTAGAATTGCGGTCGAACCTATAAAAAGCGGAACACGGACTTTACCCCTAAAATAAGAGAAAACCCCTATCAACCACGTCTAGAGGGGCTAATATGGCTTCCCGGCTTCTCGGGGCCTGCCGAGAGAGGCAGGGTGGATGAGTGGGTGTATGTATGTAAAATTAGGATTTGGGTCGAACCTATAAAAGCGAAACACGGACTTTACCACTAAAATAGGGGAAACGCCTATCAACCAGGTCTAGGGGGGCTAATATGGCTTCCCGGCTTATCAAGGCCTGCCGAGAGAGGCAGGGTGGGTGAGTGGATGTATGTAAAATTAGGATTGGGGTCGAACCTATAAAAAGCGGAACACAGACTTCACCCCTAATTTGGGAAAACCCTTATCAACCAAGGTCATTGTGACCTTTAATGCCCTTTCAAAGAGTCAAGAGGCGTCTACGCTCCCTTTCGGACCTGTCGTTGAGGCCCAGCAAGAGTTATCTGCCCCTGAATACGACTGTATATGTCCTACAGTTACTCCAATGTTAATCTCCAGGAATGCACATCAAACATGGCCCGCGACAATATCGCCAGCTTACACTCCTTTTCTTCACTCGTCGTCTTCCTGGTCTTTACCCGCACCTCGAACTCTATAGTATTTTCACTCCACCTGTTGCTCTTGTAACTTGCCATCCTCCTTCCTTGTCAAAAGTTGCTGGAATGTCCGCTCTTAACCTACAACAAAACATGTACTTGTTCTGTTGGCTGATTTCGCTGGCTCTCTATTTTACTGCAGTGCTCTTGCATTGTTATCTGGGCATTGATTGGTTACACTTGGCCCCATCCTAGGTCAATGGTTGGCTAGTTTTCCCAGCCGATTCATTGACTGGCCTATACCAGTTTGGTTAAAATTAGAATCCCACATTCCTGTTTAAGCATTGGGCATTGATGACCACTTGTTTATGCTCGTAACCTATTGTACAGAAAACACACAAGACAGGGTTTTGGGTGTAATCTCATTTTGTTTTTTTATTCAAGAACAACAATAAAAAACAACAACAATGTGAGAACAACCACGTGAAAACTGAAGCCCAGAACGGAGCGTGTACATTGAGATGGTTAGAACTTAAGCCCAGAACGGGGCTTGAGCATTGAAATGGTCTGCGACCCAGTCGTACACCAGTACATCTCGGTCCTCGGCTTGGGGGTATTCCTCAAACATCTGCAGGATGGTGGGTAGCTTTCGTCCCCTGCAACGGTGGTAGAGATAAAACAAGCAGTATTGGCCGCACACGCTACTGCTCAGGCCTTGCAACGCTTGACTGTTCCATCACCACGTCTCTTTGCCTTCGTCCATGAAGGATGTTAAATCGGGATGGAGGGGTGGCAGGCCGTACGGGTCAAAGTATTCACCCCGGTCTTCTGTCAAGTACACGGCCACCCAATGTTGACCGGGACGATCCATCGGGTCCGTGTTGAGCACGTATGCAGCTGGATACACACGGTCCAATGGGAAGACATCTTGGGCGAACACCCCTTGAAAGACCATGCGTGTCCCTGGGTCATTCCCCAGCACGGTGGTAATCTGGTCTGTATCCATGTTAGGTGGCAAAGTCACACAGGACGTTGCGCGCCTAGTTCACTTGAATGATGTCAAACTCGGCGTAGCAAATCACGTTGATGGTGCTCCGGAGGGCTCGTGCAAAGTGGATTTCCCACCGTAAGTTGCCTTGCTTGGCGAGGGTCAGCTGAGGGTCGTTCTCTAAGGTTGGGGTCAGATCGAAACAGAACAACGTGTATCCGTTCGCGTAGTCCTCTCGACTGATAACATTCCCTTCATCCTGGTTGATTTGACCGGTCGCTGTAAACAGGCTCTGATAGGCTCGAATGAAATTCGCGCGCCCAAAGTTCGGCGTTAAGGCCGTGGCTGGGACCTGCTGTCCGTGCACATGCAGGGCCACAAAATTGATGCCGAAATGTTTAAAGTCAAACGGGTTCTCTGGGTAGGCTCCGCTGAAACTGGTATTTTCCACACAGGCCAGGATCAATCGCTTGGGAAGTTCCCCCAGGAACAGGTTTTCTTTGTTGGCGCTCATATTTCCGGCAGGCACAGAGAAGACTTTGGTTTGCACACGTCGGATAGGGTACTGGGATGTGTTTTTCTCCCCAAGGCTTTGAGGTGTCCCAATTGAACGGCTGGATTCGGTTTCACTTTCGGACATCCAGGACTGCGTCCTGGATGATGATCTTATAGTCAGCTACATGCCCCTCTACGTTAGTGGCCATCGAGGCGAAGATCGGAGGCGCCCGTATCAGTCGGATTTTAATGGGGATTTGTTCAAGAGGTACCGGTCTTGCATGAAGAGGTCTGCGTGCAGTCGACCGATGAGATCGACCGAGCTGCCGTTCGCAGTGAAACCCGTCCGTTTGCTCCAGCCCGCATTATCGTTCTCCGTGACCATGTGCTCCGGTGTGTAGAATAAAGGGGCTGTCAGCTGAGATTGTTTAGCCTCTCGTCCATACGACAACAGCGTTTCTATGGAGGCTCGATAGGGGTACGTGTTGGTCGAGTCACTGATGAGTTTGTCGCTGAGAAAAATATCCACCTGTTGAAACATAGAGTGCAGCCAGAGATTCGTCGGAGCCACCGTTGCTTGGTCGACGATTCTGGAGTCATCCCCATTGACGATCTTGGCTTTCACATACAAGTACGTATGGGCTAAGTCCACAATGGCCGTATCCGCATTGCTGATGGTGAACTCGATGGGCCGTTTCGTTGATGCTGGAGAGCGGGAGATGCTCCCCCCCCCATAATCCTTGTTCGACACTGGTCTGCGTGGGCGGGACGGTCCACAAATCGAATTCACTGTTAGTAGAAGGGCAGGATTCGGCGTGGATGAAGGACATGTTTAAGAAAAGATATCCTGGGTCTTCGATTGCGTCCTCGCTGGGTCGGTCGTCGACTGGTGCGTGGTCTCGGCGGAGCAAGTCTTTTATTTCCTACGGTGCGTTGTGCTTTGGCGACCATGACGCCTCGTGCTTCTTTGGCTCGGCGTTTCAGTGCTTCTCGGACGGGGACACCGCTGAACGCATCTCCCAGGGCTTGCACCTCACTTCGGAGAGCTTGTTTGCCGACCGCTTTCACCCCTCGCGTCACCAGTCCATGACCTCGTTGGATGCGTGTTCCTGCAAAGACGGGAAGGCCACCTTCGGCCTGTTGGGTATAATAGTTCATATAGCTGTGTACATCGCACTCGTAAGGCGTCTTCATTATACAAAAGTTGGGAGAGCGTATTTGTCGAAAATGAAGTGTGACCACCACTTTCCCAATTTCGAATGCCAGAGATTGTCCGGTATCATCCCTTATATCGATAGTGATGGTACTGATGCCAATCTGTCGCACCGGTAGATGAGAGTACGTGGTTAAAACTCTGTGTGACCTGATCTTCGTAGTTCCCTTTCACTGGACAGACGCGGAGCAGGGGCGCATCGATATCGCCGACAATGTGAGCATGCACCACATCTCAATATACATAAAGTCCATACAAGCCAGCCTGAAGACCCAGCATGGTCACATTGCTCTGGAGAATGATCAGGAACTTGTGGTTCCACTCGTGGTACTTCATGTGCAGGTAATCCGCAAACTGGAAGATACATTTACCCCGCGGAGATCTTGCACTTGATGGGGTTACCCAACGCCTCGATGAATATTTTGGGTGCAGGGTACTGGCCTTCGAGAAGAGTGAAGTTATAGGTGTTGCTTTCGTAAACGACTTTGTACCACACCGTATGCTGTTGCATGTTGTACCACGTGTATGGGTACTGGATATCCACTAGACCACACTCCCAACGTCCGTGGCAGTTGTGTGACATAATGGGCCAATTTGTTGTTGGGAAACACCGCAGCCGAGTTATTACTGGGTAGTGTGACGTAAAACATCACGACTGAGCTTTACAGCTGCTGCTGTTAGTTTTAATAGTTGTTCCAGGCCTTGGGAGCTTGTTCCCTGTGTCGTGATAGTCGAGGGGACTTGCTACGTGTCATAGATCTTGATGGACGTAGTTTCAGGGGTGGTGTTGTAAAGAAGTAAAAAGAAGGTGCCCGCCGTTGTGGTGTTTTGGGTGGTGACTCCGGTTCCCACTCGGCTTCCCAAGTATGTCGTTGTAACTTGCGGTGTGAACGTATCGGCGATTACTGGTCACGCTGCATCCAAACCCAGCTCTGGGGATTCCCCATCAATTCTTGTGGCACATGCATGTCTTTCAAGCCTTGAGCAAACACCTCCCATCCTTGAGGATCCGTGCGCGACCTACATTGACGCATTAAGTCATTCACTAAATCCGTCATGTGGGTACCGAGGACCACCTGGTTCTGTACGAGTAGTTCGCCTTTATCATTCCAGGTCATGTTCGGATTGTCTTTCACTCGCTGTAATACCAGGCCAGCTTGTTTCTTGAACGACGCGGGTACACTCTTCAGGACTTCATCTTCGACCCGAGGCTGTGGGTGGTACGCCTGGCAATGGCGGCTGTGGGACAAGTGATGTTGGCGGTATGGGTTGTGCTGGTTGTGCGATTGACACCGGGCTTGAATCAAAGGCCTTGTATTGCCTCATGAACGTGATGTACCGTTGAAGCGTCTGATTGTACTGTTGTACTTTCTCACTGTCGCTTAACCCCGGTCGTTGTAGAATCTGTTGCATCTCGTGATCGAGGGTGTTGATCGTCTTCACTGTAGGTGGGATCGGATACGACGATTGGAGGCTTTGAAGCAGACGTGAGCCCACCAGAGCCATTTTGTTCGTGTGGTTCATTGTCGACCGAAGAGTCCACCGAGTAATGGACCTAGCACAGGCAGCCAACGGCGCTAAGATGGTTCCGAGAAACCCGCCTTTCTGTAAGTTCTTTTTCTTCTGTGTTTGGGAGACTCGCTTATGGACCAGGGTCCGGAGACCTGTCTTATGCTTCGCCAACTTGGTCTTCTGAACCGAAGTCAGTGGCACGTTCCCTTTTAAGATATTGAGTCCAATCTCACACAGACAGCACACGAGAGCAGGGCCTGCGCCACGTACAATAGTCCGAACCAACTCGGGTGGGACCCGTCTTCAATACACGGAGCGTCGGAGCGTGCTTCCGTACTCGTGCAGACATCCTGTTCAACTAACGCTGGAACACCCAACCCTACTATTTTATTACACAAAATAAACAAGAATAGTGTGTTTGAAATTTTTATTATCCCCATCATCACGTACACACCCCAGCTGGGGGTGCCACTGTGGGAGTGTTTACATTATTTTTGCATGTACACGTGGTGGGTCTCTCCGGGAAAGATACCAGTCCGTAGTCGAAGGTGGTCGGGGGTGGCTTGCTTCAGATCGAAGAGCATATACCCGTTTTTATTGAACAGATTCTGCACAATGTAGATGATGCTGAGTCGCTGATGATGACTGCCTAAAGAGCTGAGTGACCCACGCATCCGTCTCCGCCATGAGATCATCCAGGACCACCAGTGTCCGGTTTCAAATCGGCCAGGTTGGGTAGGCCTTCCACGAACGTGATGTGGGGCATTGCTGCATTCGGCGCTTGTCATTCTCCATAACACCACATGACCCGGGTAATGGTTGGGCTAATCATGCTGTCGGCGTGTTGAAGGAGTTTTCTGACGAAGTACGTCTTGCCGGAGCTCGTCGGCCCCGCAATGAGGCAGGTGAAGGGATGCTGACACCGGGGGTCCATGGTTGAAGGAGTATCCGCTGTCGTGGTAACCCGCTGTTGTAAATTTGGTGCGAGTGAACTGGGATCGTCGGGGCGTCGCGCTTTGGTACCGTTGTTGACGGACGTTCACTACGGGTGGTCGTAGAGGGCGTTGCAATACTTGGTGTAGGTAGTGGTCACTGGATGAGGAGGTTTGACTGGTGTAGAGGAGGTCTTTTGACTGGTTTGACTGGCACTCACGGCTGGTGTCCTAGGTGGAACGAGTAGAGTTCTGAGATAGGCTACGTCGTAAAACACACCTCCGTACAACACACCCAGCAGGGTTAGCAGTGTCACTACGAGGCCCACTTGAGCTTTGCGCATTTTGGAAGACACTGTGTTCAGAGACGGTTGCACCGTGTTCATGGTCGAGCGTGGAATGAAGGATGACGGCGGTGGTGTCTGGATTGATAGCCGTTTCATCTGGTTGGCCGCGACCCAAGATTTGAAGGAATTGGGCCAGCGTTGCCATTTCACGAAGCGAATCGTCTCGCCTCGGCGTTGCTCGGTTTTCAGTTTGTGTTCCACAGTGTAGTAGTCTTACTTTGTTTTCACCACGGGCCGCAACTCTTGCTCATAAAACGTCCCTTGCAACGGTTCCCCTTGAAAATCTTCCAGTTCGTAGACTCGTGGTTGTCTGGGTATGTGGCGTTTAATCAGGAATTCCTCATCGCTCCAGTTGGTAAGATCATTCTCGAACATGCCCTTGACTTTACTGATGCGTACAGGGTCCCCGACCTTGAACACCTTCTTCGGCCGTCGCTGCGATTGCATGGGGTACAAAATACGCCGGACTTGGTCTTCCTTGCGTTTGGTAACGGTAATGGGGACTCTCTATACTCTGGTGATTTGCTCGATTGTAACCCGCCACCAGCTGGGGGAGAACATCGATGTACCGTCGTGTATTCTTGTACGTGAAATATTTGTACATGCGGCCTCTGAATGTCCTGTTGAACCTTTCCACAACGGAAGCCTTGGTCTCGTTGTAGGTGTGAAAGAAAAAGACCTTTTGAGCTTTCAGAAACTGTTGGAACGGTCTGTTGAGGAATTCGGTGCCTTCGTCGGTTTGCAAATACAACGGCCTGCGCTCAGTCTTAAAGATGTCCTTGAACGCAGCTACGAGATTCGCCCCCCGTTTTCGTCCAGATGGGTACCACCCACGCATACTTCGACCGGATATCGATATACCAAATCCCATCGTTGTGTTTGGCAAAGGCACTCATATCGACCAAATTCGCTTGCCATTGGGCATCTATACCACCAACGATGACCCGGTTCCTTGGAAAATGGCGGCGGGCAGCTCGATGTAAGGTATAGGTGTCTTGTTGTTTGAGCCAATCTCTGACATTCGATAGACGAATGCCGTGGGATTGAGCGGCTCGATAGAGGGCAGACAATGCTCTATAGGCTGCTGGACTATCGGAACTATAGTATAAGTTGTCTAACACCTTCTCCCAGCTCTTCATGGTGACAAATGATGATGGACCCCGGCTCTATCGTTTATTTATAACGGGTATATCTTGGGCTGGGGTCGGAGTTTCTTTCTCATTTTTTTATTTGGCTTCTGCCAGCACATCGTCCATGGCAAATGGCCAGTCCAACTCGTCTGATGACCATTCTTCCCCCGTAAGCACTTGACCCACATCCGCCACGGCATCTTCCAACGCGGACCATAGAACAGGGTGAAGGGTAAAATGCACTGTACCCCCATCTAACCGAGCCAATTGAGCAAAGAAGGGGCCGCGTCGGACGTACACATCGTGACACAAGTGGATGAGGTCGCTGTCCAGTTCACCAGATAACACCCGTTTGAACTTGGTCCAGCTCTCCCGGGACAGACGAATGTAAGCCGGGCACGGTTGTGTAGGGTCCGCATCACAGATGTCTCCCTCCTCCATGATATCGACCTTATACGTATAGACGTACGGGAAGACCTTGGGGGTCAAGCTGAGAAACACCCGTATTATATGTTCCGTCATGGTCTGTACGCGAATGGTACAAGATGTGACTCTCGTATTTATAGGGATGAAAAGTCCATGACATGAGATCAACGGATCGGGTGGTCAATCATTTTAGTCACGTAATACGTAACATTCGTCGTCATCTCCACCTGCCATTTGGTTTTGGGGCGTTGTTCTCTGGCCCATTCCAAGCTATCCAAGGTCTCTAGTTGAGTCAGTGCCGTGTCCAGGGGCGGCCGATCCGTAATGGTGAAGGGCTGATCGTACACGAGGGTATTGTGACTGGGGTAAAAGTACCGGAGCTGGTACGTCTTCTTATGAAGTAATAAATACCCAAAGGTGAGATTTAATTTGAAGGCTGTAGTTTGGTCCTCAAAAATAGTATAGGCGTAGTGGGTGAGGCAGGTGTTATCCTCTAACCGGAAATTGTACAAGTCCAATATATGGCGATGGCGGTGAAAACAGTGGTGGATGGTAGACCAGTGACGTTGAAAGATGGTACCCACAGCTTCCTGTATCGGTAATACTTCTATGGGCGGTTCGTCAGGATTTGTGGTAAAGTTTCCCTCCTCAGTAGGGACTGGATTCCGGGTCAGCGGTGAACGGGACCTTTCACGTCGCATGGTAATTGAGTACAGTCTTAAAACAATCGGCTCTATTTATTAGCCTTCAATATGGTGCATCATGGGATAGCAACATGAAACGTACATCCCATATCTGTGAATATCTGGCGCTGGGGTCAAAGTTCCTTTCTGGATGCTTTCATTTGGGTTCTGACGCCGTACCGGCCTCCATTATATGGATGCGATTGTCACTGGGTTGACTGAGCATATCCGGGTAATCTATGACGTCGTCTTCCGACGGTGGACTGTTAAGTGCCACATCTTTGTAGGTCACGTAGGTGAGAACCGAATAGTCCCTCTCGTCTTCCTCATTGTCGCGGTTGATGATTTGCTCATTGGGTTCTGTCGCCGCTTCACGCAGGGCACGAGCCCAGCCCAACTGAACAGCTGAGCGCTCGTCCGGTGTACACAGCTGGTCCACATTAGGCACCACTTTCTTGAAGGCTGCCCACAGATCAGGGTCTAGGGTGAAGCTTCGCATAGGGTTCTGGTAATGCCCCAGGCATGCGAAGAATAGTCTATGTAGACATTGTCTATGTGGACGAGGTTTCCGTCGAGCTCACTGCTCAATACCCTTTTAAATTTGGTCCAGCCATCACGGTGTAGCGTAACCGTATTCGATATGGTCTCTGCGCGTGACCAGCAAACATCTCCACGGTCTTCCACGATGGTGACTTTGTCTTCATAGATGTGTAACCCCACCTGGGTGTAAGGGGAAGGACGGCTCATAGGACTGGTGACATGGTTGACCAAATGACGAACGGTGAATGACGCACACTCTGACTGACCATCGTATATATAGCCCCGTAGACGTCTCGTGACCCTTCGAAAGAGCTTATTCGGTCGTATTGACCCTGGGGCATTTGATCTTTGTGACGTCAATCCATGATTCCCCATGGTTTAGGGAGCGTGTCAAAAGTTTTGACGCAAACGTGTTCATTTTTGAACAGGGGGTCGTTCATTTCCGCATGCATCAAAAAAGTAAAGTCTGTGTTCCGCTTTTTATAGGTTCGACCCCAATATTAATTTTACATACACCCATTCACCAACCCTGCCTCTCTCGGCAGGCCCCGATATTAAAGCCAGGAAGCCATATTAGCCCCTCTAGACCTGGTTGATATGGTTTCCCCCTATTTTAGGGGTAAAGTCCGTGTTCCGATTTTAATAGGTTCGGTCCCATACTAATTTTACATACACCCACTCACCCACCCTGCCTCTCTCGGCAGGCCCCGATAAGCCGGGAAGCCATATTAGCCCCTCCAGACCTGGTTGATAGGGGTTTTCCCTATTTTAGGGGTAAAGTCTGTGTTCCACTCTTTATAGGTACTAATTTTACATACACCCACCCATGACTTGATCGCCCTGGAGGAGTGCTTCACTTTGACACCTCCCACGACCCATTCGGACCACTAGGGGTTCACCTCGACCCGAAAACGTTTGACCGACCCTCGTATTCAAGGCCAGATCTCTCGTTGCCCTGGTGGCGAAAACTGGATAACTCCGGGCTGTAACGTGACCCGGAAGTGACCTTTGACATTTTGACCCGGATGTGACCTTTGACC
>JAVTVY010039789.1:0-18334 GCA_036873755.1 Hanleya hanleyi | reverse complement strand
GACACATGTTCGCGATCATCACACACTGAAGACAAATACTGTTTTGAGGATGAAAGCATGTTCCGAAAATCAAACATTTCATTTCACGAACTTGTCCCTCGAACAGAATGTTCAATGTTTCTGGGCACCTCACACTGCAGACAAAACATGTTCTGAATAGTGTTTTTGTTCTAATACAACAAAATGTTCGTAGTGTGAGTTGGGCTTTAGCTGCCGGACTGAAATGTCCGGCAGTCAACAACCGATACTTTTTCCGCCATTTTCTTCACTCAAAATAATGAAACCCACCTTTTAAGTTAAATCTCGGACTTTGAATCCGTTCTAAACTTTTCCTGGGTAGTTTATTCGATCATTCTCACAGCTTCCGTGAACGGAGAAGACAAATTTTCCACCATGTTTAAAGTCTTCAGCCAATGAAAAATCACTACCACTACATTCTCCACGTTCTGAGACGGTCCAGCAGCTAGAAGATTTTGCTGGTTTAACTGCATGGCAGACTGTACATACAATAGAAATCAGTATTATAAAATATCTTGTAGGGACTGTGTGTCGGTCTACAGTCAAACGACGTGTCAGTGTCGGGCTTTGTGTGAGATTACCTGGGTATTGACAAGTTTATTCCTCAGATGGTGGGACCTTCACACGTTTTCAGTCCCTATCACTACCAGTCTGGTAGCTGTCGGTGGAGAAAATGTAATTGGGGATTCACATCAAGATTTTGCGATGTGGGAGTTTGGGTGAGATTTCTGTGAGATTCAGTTAATATTTCTTTTACCTAAGGATTGGGCATTAATTGTATTTAGAAACAGTTGAAAGGCAAGGACCCTGACGAAACACTCGCATGGAAAACTGCAGAGGTGACTGGCAATAGATCTCTTTTGAGTTATCTCCCCTATTAATTTAGATTTTGCTGATTGGTATTAAGTTTGTGTAAATTTTGCGGGATTTATTTTGTATTTAGTTTCAAAGGCAAGCATGACAATTTTTACTTTACCTCCAATTTAATAATGAATATAATAATGTTCTGTTTGCAGCACTAATTTCTGAATGCAGATTTCCTGGATTTTTTGTCTCCCACTTGAACGATCAATGATGTTGAATTAATTGAAAACTGATACAATATGCACATTCCTCTTTGCCAATATTATTTAACATTATTATTGCCCGAAAAAATAGATAATTACCCAAGAGAAAAAAATTCACCAAATGAATGCCCTTTGTTCTTTTCAATCTATATTAGTGAATAAGTATGACCTAGAACTATGTAATAATTTATTTGTCAGGAAACTGATTATGCCTACATGTATCTTATCTGGCGAGAAGTATTTCCATGAATAAGAAAGAATTCTTCATTTGTGTTTCCAGCAGACAGATGTTGACGATATCCACCGTCAAAGGAGAGCCCTACATCATCACTTCCCCGCACTGTGATGACATGTTCAACCTGTTGCTTCTGTTTGTGGATGGACTCAAACAACGATCAATATTTGCTGTAGCTCTAGATAATGCCTCCAATTTTGGTAAGATTGAGGCGGTGTTCCTCTCTTCCGCTTTAGAGTTCGGACCATATTCTCTGACATTTCCCTTTAAGTCAGTTAAAAAACTTGTGTAATAATCCAGTGACATAAAAGTTTTGTTGCGATTACCGACACGTTCATCAATCTGATGACAAAATAATAGCACTTTCACATTCGATATATGCCTTTCCAAAAGTCGGACATATCATGTGATGGCGATTTCTGTCTATATCATTTCTATTTGTTGGCCTGAGACGATAAAGTTTCAGAAATTTCAGAAATGTACTTAAAGTGATCGTAAACCCTCCAGTGAAGTTTCCATCAAATGAAAGACCATTGCAAACAATGTCGGAAAATATTTATTTTAATTTTTTACGATTTTATTACACAGAGTAAACTGCAATTAAAGCATGGTATTCTATGGTGGTCTGTTGCAATCATATTTAGGTCCAGTGACGTCACACTGCCTTAATATATATATTTCAAACTTTGTATGCACCTTCCAGTGCTTGATTCAAGCTTAAGGTATATACTTTGAGTTTCAACACAGACTCACTGTTCCAATGTGCATGTTCCAAACTCTGGGAAATTAAATGCAAGATTCAAATTGAATTGACACGCATGAGTCTCCATCTTCCAGATTTTGGTGAAACATGCACACTGGAACAGTGAGTCTTTGTTGAAAATCAAAGTATACATACCTTAACCCTCTCTGTACCGTATCGGTACAATTGTACCGATAGAAATATAGTTCAATGATTGCCTGTCGTTGGCAAACAAAAACTTTCTAGATAAATATTTTCATCATATTATATCTTGTTCGAAAGCTTGGAGTATAATCTTTGACAATATGTAGGCGATGATAAGTATATATTCGCTTCTTTCATGTTCATGATAGCGTTGATACCAGCTTGGAACTCTTAAAAATGCCGGTACAGAGGGAGTTAAGCTCGAATCAAGCACTGGAAAGTGCATACAAAGTTTGAAATATATGTATTAAGGCAGTGTGACATCACTGGACCTAAATATGATTGCAACAGACCACCATAGAATACCATGCTTTAATTGCAGTTTACTCTATGTAACAAAATCGTAAAAAATTACAATAAATATTTTCCCACACTGTTTGCAATGGTCTTTCATTTGATGGAAACTTTACTTGAGGGTTTACGATCACTTTAAATCAAATTAATAAGAAAAACTGGTGCCAGACCATGTTTTTGGATAGAAATTTGTACCCCAGTTGTGCGGATCATTATCAGCAGATGAAATAGGTGATCTATTGTTCTCAACTCTCATTAGCGAGAGATGTCTAAGGGAATATTGTGCGACTTGTTAGATAATTTTTTCAGAAACATATTTCTCTCTTGTCTCTATTCAGGGGTGCCCACTCAGAGTGTGATGCGTGGAGATCTGATCATCCTGGATAAACCATGGGGAGATTTTAATCAGGCCTCGGATGTCTCGGGGATGTGTAAGAGAACAGGACAGCAGGGAACACTTCCACAACATGGTGTCTATATTCTAACAGCAGACTTTTTGGTACTTATATAATATCTCTGTAGTCTTGATAGTATAGAACTTAACCTACATGTAAGTATGATGCTAGCGTTCCATCTGAACATAATTAAATTAATTATGCGCATACAAGTACATGTAATATATATTGATCAGGAGGAGTTCTTGCATGGGATTTTGCAATGAATTTGATTGGTCAATTCAAATTTTCAAAAAGAAATCCTGCATTTTCATTGGCCTGTGAAGAAAATGGAAGGAACATTTAGCCAATTATAGAGTTTGTATATAAAACGTCCAAATTAAATTTATTGAATTCATTAGAAATTGAATTTCCAACACATGTGAAAACTTGCATAATCTGTTTGAAGTTGAAAAGTGTTCATTTTGATTTGTTCATGTTAAATCCACAGTCTGAATTCTTTGTGCACCAGGGCTTACTGGCTGTTCAACTGAAGAAAGAAGGGGGACTATTCTCTCAAACTAATCGTACAAGTGGCCAGTACACACTTGAAAACTATGCCAAACAGCATTTCAGGTATAACTGTATTTGAATTTACGTATGAGGGTTGCATATTGGGTCACAGGGTGCCATGTTAAAGCCGCCAGCAGCAAATATATGTGGATATCTCTAACATGATGGTCATTGTGATATTATCACAATCATCCTATACATTCTGGTATTCTGATTAGGAAATAGATCAAATTTCTGACTGATATAGTTTCTGTATCACATAATTTTGAAAAGTATTAAAGCCTACATTGAGAATCTAATAAAATATTTTTCATTTTACTTAGATCTTGTTTTTAAATCGTTAATACTTTTACTAGCTATAAGAAAGTACAGCTGCGAATGAAAGCTTGAAATCATCAAAAATCCAAAAAGGAAAAGCTATATAGTGCCTTTATTGATCTCAGTAAGGCATTCGATACTGTGTGGAGAGACGGTCTTCTTTATAAATTACATCACGCTGGTGTTAGGGGAAAACTTTACTCTCTTTTGAAGAGCATGTATTCGAAAACCACCTCATCTGTAAAATTTCCAGAAGGTTTATCTCAACCATTTCCCTCATGCCAGGGTGTTAAACAAGGTGACGTCCTCAGTCCTTTGCTTTTTAACATATTTATTAATGATTTGATAACTGAAATACAAAACGATACCACCGGGGTCATATCCATTAACTCAATTATAGTTAACATTCTATGTTTTGCTGATGATATTGTATTGTGTTCGTCTACCCCAGAAGGATTACAAAGTAAACTTGATGTACTTGATGCTTTCTGCCAAACTTGGGGATTGAAAATCAATATTTCCAAGTCTAAAGTTATGGTTTTTACCTCCGTCGATCAGACGGAGGTCTAGGAGCGCAACATGAAATCTCCCGCCAAATAATTGTCATATGGGGAACCCACGACTCATAGTATTTCCAATAGGGATCGTCATGGTTCCCGACGAAATCTTGAATCTTTTCTTTGGACACAAATGAATGTTTACGTCACAAAAGGTGTGTATCCTTTGCAGCGCTTCCACCGGGTCTCTTTATTCAAGGGTACTAAATTCGCGCGTGTACTTATAGCTTCGCGCTGGTACAGATGGCCGGTATGCGACGAAGACAAACCTGCGCTTTCATAAAAAGTAAATTTTCACGAAAGAAAAACTCGCATTCCAGATAGTATAATTGAAAACTTCCTCGAGAATCTCTGAATCGGCAAAAAGATAAAGGACGAGTGTCATTCACCAGGATGCGAGTCGGAAGTGAGAAGTCAAATTCAAAGTCAGAGGTCAAAAACGTAAAACTCCGAAGAACTCTCTCGGCTTTTTCTTTTCTTTTTTTTTAGTTGGGGAGGGGGGGGGGGGGAGGGTTGGGGAGATAGCGACTGAAAAATATATCTTCCCATGCTTCAATCGTTATCTGTGAATCCGATCAACAACCTAGCCGGATAATCTGTCAAAAATTATCCGTCGTCTGGGTAAGGTTGAAGGGTAATCGGAAGCTCGAACTGTGATACAGGCAAAAACTGTTGTTGTTGTAGTCTGGAAAAATAACTCTGCCTCACGAGGCGCTCTCTCGGCTTTTTCTTTTCCTTTTGTTTGAAGATGGGGGGAGGGGGGGGGGGAGATAGCGACTGGAAATATATATCTTCCCATGATACTTCAATCGTGCGCTCATGAATTCCACGGAAAAGCGGACATTGCTAAACAGCCCCTTTTCGCATAAAATTCACTCCACATTCTGTCGTAGACCCTATATTAGCATGCTGTTTGTTCTATTAGCTTCCTATGATCCCCGGGAACAAGCCAATAATAGAGAAGATGTGTTTTAATAGCGAAATATTTTTCCCGCAATTTTTTAACATGAAGAACTCGGGAAATTCTAAATTGTCAAAGAAGAAAAATTGCACTTTACTGAAAACAATACTATTTTGAAACATCTGCAGAAAAGATATGCATGTGGCGGGAGCTGTATACCTTAGTAAAAATAAGAGGTCAGAGTTTTAATTTCCTAAGTAGAAGAGATAAATTCACTCTAGGAATATTTTTTTGAAGAAAATGTGTAATTAATAAAGCACTTTTACCGATAAGATTTAAAAAGCGCACTCGTGATTCCATCATGATTTTTTGTCGATTCCGTCACGGACTAGATTTAACCCCTGGGATGATCCAGTCGTGTTTTTCTCACGATGAAAAAAATCTTATCATCCTTGGGTACTGTATGTTAGTAAGAGATGTCAGATTGAAACAGAGCAGCAAAAAAATAGACAAGCAACACTAGTCAAGAGTCTTGTCCGTTTCAGGTGATTCCGTCACGAACATTTCGAAGCATGATTTACTGAAAATGCTGGATCATCTGTAGATTTTTCATGGATCCGTAAACAGATGTCATATAGAATAGCAAACTAAACTTGAAACTACATGGGTATGACCACGGAACTTCCGAGTACATGACTTTGAATAAAGAAAAAGTCTTCCCAACGGTGATTCCGTCACGGTGGAATTCATGATCTGTGAATCCGATCAACAACCTAGCCGGACAATCTGTCAAAAATTATCCGTCGCCTGGGTAAGGTTGAAGGGTAATCGGAAGCTCGGACTGTGATACAGGCAAAAACTGTTGTTGTTGTAGTCTAGAAAAATAACTGGCATGCACTCTATGGAGAAGGGCCTCGTGAGGCACAAAGTGCAATTTTTTGTTGCTGTTTATCTGCAAATCCGCTCAACTCGATGGGTATCTTTCACTTGTTCTCACAGTTGCCTGGCCTGTGTGATATTGGGTGGTCGAAGTCTACGTATAGTTTTTTTCAATAAATTATGGAAATTAATATAAACATATATTTTTTTAAATAGATTTTTTTATAAGTATATTTCTCTTTCATCTTTGGCTCAATTAAAGTCATTCTCTAAAATGTGAAGCCGAGTTAATACAGTTTTTTAATTATCTACCAAACCCTGTCCTCTATGACATAGAATAAAAGAGAAGTTGGGAATAGAACCGCTCAACACAGTCATTTCTAAACATCAAGTTGTACATAAGTATTTTTACTTACTCTGTACAAGCTGAGGGCATTTTTGTGGCTTTTGAAAATTTTGAGATTTTTGCGAGTCTGTCCATATTTAACTAAGCGACGTCCAAGCGAGCTAATGTACGCGCGTTATATTCATATCAAGTATGGTGCGGCTTGTGTTCAATGAGGCTTGGAATGTTTATACAATTAATTTTCTTTTCACTGTTACACAATAAATATTTGCTGCGTGGAATCCAGTCATTTGTTCCATAGGGGCAATATTCTCATCAGCCATCACCATTCAATGTGAATGTGATACATGTACAAGTCCATGGTCATTGATACAGTAAGGTGAAGGCGAAGGTGACCTGTAACACCAGTATACAAAATTATACCGAGCGCATTGAATCCTCATCTGATCATATGATGTTGAGACAGATCAGAACGAAGTGTCGGTAAAATCAGGTGTGTTTTGAAGAGCATTCTCTCATCAATGATGGTGCTATACTGTACACATACAAAATATGAAGTGTTGCTGTGTTGGGCCTATAGCACAAAATCACAAGCAAGTTGGTACAACTAGGCACACAGGGTCTCATTTCTGTCGCTAACGTGTTGATTTGGGTGAGGGGATCCTCTCATGGGGAGGTGTGGGTGGGATGGGCCTAATGTCTCAAGCACTTTTCCAGGTTTTCCATCAATATACTCTATTCCATACCCCAATATTTCAAGCACGTCAAATCAAACAAAAATTATTTGCTGGGAATGTGACTTTCACATCCCTGTCTGGGCATGCTAGTGAGGAACCCTCAATCCCAGATTAATTACCATTGATGAAGCTAACGTCCAACAAATGCAAAATTGAGCTTGGCATCCGGCCGTATGTTATTCAGTGATGTATTACGCTACGGACCCTGTTGCCTCGACGGAGGTCTTTGCGCTCATCCAGCGCTTGTTAATTCCAATGACCGCACCAAAAAGGCCTCCTATCATATACAGGGGAATATTTTGGAGGAAGTAAAGCAGTACTCCTATCTTGGTATTATACTAAAAAACAATGGTAACTTCTGTCATGCCATCGAAAACTTGCGCAACAAGGGACTAAAAGCATTTTTTAAGCTGAAACAATTATTAGATTGTAAAACAGAATGTCATTTATTTGAAAAAATGTTTGATTCTCTTGTAAAGCCAATAGTGCTATATGGATGTGAAATATGGGGAAGCAAAAATACCTTCAATGATTCTGATGGATTTGAATATGTACACTTGAAATTTATGAAGGAGTTGCTTGGTGTACATTCTAAAAGTGTCAATAACGCATGTAGAATAGAACTGGGTAGACTTCCCCTCAAATTTGATGTTCTGAAACGCCTTTTACAATTCTGGTATCATATATTAGACAATCCAGGTTCTCTTGTGTATGACGTATATGTCAATACTATAGGCTGTAGCAGTTGGACTGCATATGTTTGTAAGTTATTGAATTCTTGTGGTTTCGGGTATTTGTATAATAATCAATTACACGCCACAAAGAGTGATATTAAAACTGTTATGTGTAGAATAAGAGACATCACTTTGCAAGAATTATTATCATCTATACACTCATCATCTAAACTTGATGTACTCTCCACAATTACAGCTACATTTAACCGAGCTAGTTATATTGATTTAGTCTCTGGAAAAGAAAACCGAAGTATTATTTGTAAGTACAGAATAAGTGCACATAAGCTAGAAATCGAATCCGGACGTTATCGTGGTATAGAGAAAGAGAGGAGATATTGTAAACAATGCACTTGTAACGCTATAGAGGATGAATACCATGTTCTGTTTACATGTCCATGTTATACTATTGCTCGGTTACCATTCCTAAACAAAATGTTAGATATTTATCCATATTTCAGTCAGTTAAAGGAGTACTTAACTTATTTTATATAGGTTCCTATTACAAAGGTTAGACTCTTAAAGAAATATAACCAACTATTTTACTTTCGTAGAAGGCGATAACCTATTATTTTTATTACAATTTGTGAAGTCGTGTTTCCGCTTTGACGTGGGCGCCGCCATATTGCCTGTGGGATGACGTGACTGATGACGTCAGAATTCAGGACAACGTCACGGATAACGCTTGATCCAGGGACGTTCCAACTACGGCATTTGAATTACTCTGGGTTCGAGTTTTAATTCCAGGAATAAACTGGCGCGGCAAATCCCACGGGGGGGATTCCTAAAAGAAATTGGTTTAGGTTATCTCCGCCAACTGAAAAATTTCTTCCCCCAAATTTTTCAACTGAGACTTGCCCGATTCAGTTTGGACAAAATTTGAAACTGAGCGGTAAACTGAAAGAGTGTCCTCTGCAATTGTCCAGTTATTTCAGTTGAACGACGATGCTTCTAAGTTCATAAACATTCTCATGATTACACTTGAACTACTAAAATCAACTAGAACGTCATTGGATTAACTGGGTTCCCTCTTCTTCGAATTATCGGCATGACCAGCACGGTCAACCTTAAATCTCCATGACGTTGTGACGTTTTTAGATGAGTATTAACTCACTTCCGCTCATCTAAAAACGTCACGCAGTGGTGCAATGGCGGCGTCCAGTGCACGCCGTTGCGAGCAACAAATATTCAATATTTCCTTTATTTCGCATTTTATCAACGTAAGTTTTATACAATAAGGTTTGGAATACGATTGCTGATAAATATAGTCACACTCAAAAATAAGGTAAGTACTCCTTTAACCAGAAATGTTAAACTAAAGCTCACGCTTGCAAGTTCAAATAGGACTATCTTGTATGCTGTATCTCAAACTATGTGAAACACTACGACAATCTTGAAGCTAGCTCATTGAGCTCGCTTTTTGACGAAATGTATAGACACTATTGTTCAAATCATTTTTCTGTATGTCTGTTGTACTCTGACCATATTGCCAATCACTTGTGACTGTGCTGAAGTGTCAATAAAGTTATCTTATCTTATCTTATTCAGAATTTGTTTATGCGTTTTATTTTTCCAGAAAATCTGGAGAGGGAAGTGTTCCAAATTTCTGTCCAAGGCTTTATTCAAAAGAAAGTCTGGCAACAGCTCAAAGCTGGCTACATACCAAAGATCAACTGAGGAGACAATTACTTCGTAAACTTCAGATCCGACCTGATACACATGGAACTGCGTGTGCAGCCTTCACTTGTATCCTTCAATTTGTCCATCATACTCTGATTTCATTGAAGCTTTGGGATGGTTTTATCATGGATTTTTTTCAGCTTAATTGTGATGCTTTCATCATGTATTATTATGGTGGGATAGAATCAGTTCTTTAATATATCCACCCTCCTCCACCCCATCCCACCCCAAAGTTCTTTTTATCTGTGGCTTGTGGATGAAGAGCTCTAACTTACAGATTATGACTATATTTGAGCCATTTTGAGCCTCGCTTTACAAGCAAAGCATCATGAGTAAACTTAAAATGGTGACTGATTTAAAAATTTTGGCCCTTTTCTATGGAAATGTGCATAAATTATTTTATCTGAAATCATATCATTACTTAAACTCAGAGCAGTCTTTTAGAGAAATCTGCAATAAATAATCTGTCAAAATATAAAATATCACAGATATGTAGACTATCAGACACATGTCAGGAGAAAAAATTGAATTCAAGAAAATAGATTATCTCCCCTTTCTTAAGTTTTGTGAGTTATCCCCCCTAGTGTGACGGGAGTCGCAGCTTGTGTCCATATGATGTATATTTGGCACATCAAAGTACTTTTAACTTAAAAGAATGAAGTTCAGTCATTTTATGGAACCTGAACAGGGATTCATTCACGTCGGTTCTACGTACCGAATTTCGGTTCGTAGATTGTGTTTAAAAACTCAATTTTTCAGTTCAAAACTCAATTTTTTTGAGTAAAAAATCCATATTTGTCACCAAAATATTTATACTCAATTTGTGTGTTGGAAACTGAATTTTCAAGCTCCGGAAACTGAATTTTCAAGCTTCATAAATTCGAAATTTCAATACACGATTGTCGAGGTAGCAAATGTAAATCTGTCGGCAGCAGGGGTAGAATTTCGACGCGAATCCGGGAATCTTTCGCGTAAAAACTCGCCTAAAATGGAACTTGTGCGAATCAAAGCTTAGCGTAATCAGTGTGGTGTTAATTCAGGGAGATTTATTCAGTATTTCACGGAAATTGAAGTCAAATAGCTGACCTGTAATCAGAAAACCCTGAGACATCTTTTCGTCTTGCTGCAAAACGGATGTTTTGATGACGTAATGTGCAAACTACACCTCGGAAACCATTGCGCGTTTATTTTTTGGAAGCCTTGAATGCTCTCTGTAAAGGTTCCCGACTGGCGCCAGATGGCGCTAGTGTGAATGCTAAACACGCGGTCGTCAAATGGAAAGTACACGAGCGTGAAAATGAAAACCTGGGACGTTTGGAGTTTATTTAGCAGATAATTTTGATTCGGATTCATTCATAATTAGAATGACAAACATTTTCCCAGAGACAGCACATCAGGAGAAGTAGAATTAAGCGGTAAGAAATTTATGAAAATAAAAATGGATCGTTTCTTCAGACATTGCCTGCATGAGACCTGTCATGAACAACAACAACGCGGTCGATCCTTTACGTTGAGAACACGCATTTCTTTATGTCGGTGGCTCTTGAATTTTTTTGGTAATTTTGATCTTTCACTGTAAAAAACATCGCGGTATGAAATGAAAAATATGCGAGACAAAAATATCAGGAATTTCCTTATTTTTTAATGTTATCTGTTATAAATCCATGGCAAATTGTTCGGCCTACTCTTTATAAGTCTCATTAATAATAATTGTTTTACGTTAAGAATCAGGGGGACTTGAGAGATTTTGACATTTTGTTTGTCAGGTTGAAATTTTCAAAAAGGCACTCAGTTATCAAGGGTACATTATTTCATCTCAGAAAGATAGGAAACACAATTAAACACAAGAAAATATGACTATTTCTTTGAAGTAATTCGAAAAAATGACTTTCATAATTTCAAAAATGTCACAAGTCCTAATTCCCCTTAACATCAACTGCTTGACAGGAAATAGGGCAGGTGGTCAGATTTTTATATCTTTTGTCTTGCAATGCAGACAGTCCCAAATGCCGATAAATTTTATTTTAACTCAATTTGACTGTAAAAAAACTCAATTTTCTGGATTTCGGTTCGTAAAATTTGGACTTCTATGAATCCCTGCTGAAAGTTTTGCAGTGTTACTGAATTTATGTGTTCCAAATCTATTTTGAACTTGTGATTTGCTTTTGAATTCCTTGACGTCAAACCAGCAATACTGCAGTATATGGGGGATGCCCCGTGTCTGATCGAGTGGACGATCTTGTTAGTGCTACTATCATAGAACCTGCCATCAGGAATGTAAGTATACACCTCTCCCTCATTAGAGCATGGTTTGGTTTCATGCGGGTTTTAGAAAAGTACCATTTCTATCATGTCCAATAATGTTTTTACATGTAGTTGTCTGCTAACAACATTGTACAGTAATTCCCATAATAACATGGCAGTGTGATAACGTCACAGGACCTACGATATAGGATAGGCATTAGGACATGTGTTTGCCAATTTCAAGGTTTATAGGTCACCTAAGTAGGTCAACTCAGAACGTGTTGGTAACAGTCCCCTAATGCATGTTCATGCCAAAAATAAAGATTCTAATGTGAACGGTTCTCCTTATTTTGCCGGAAAAAGGATTCAGATGGACTGACTCATTCACTCACTCACTCATTACCGAACATTTTGTAAATGAGAGCCTACTTCGTAGGAATTTAATCACAAGAAGTGAAACGATCTGCCAGCAAGTCCGGGGGTAATCAAATTTATTAGAAGTTGACAGAATGTTCCAAAATCAGGCAAGGGTAATCAAATTAAAGTTAATAGAACAACTGAATGACCTTTGTGCCTCAACCTTTGGGGGTGATCGGATTCTAATAGGGTGACTGAATTCTGACAATATCCGGTCAATACACTACTTCCTGTCTTCAATGGATGGATGCAGCTGTAATATATTTTTTTGTAATTCTGAAAAACACTGAGAAAAAAGGACTGTCTTCGCTCTTACCTGCTGAACTGCGATGAGAAGTGTTAAAATGTCCAAGATGGATAATCTCCCTGAAACATGCAATATTGATGGTCATAGATAAGTAAAGGGAAGCAATTTTGTCTGTCACAACAAATGGCATGGGGCGAAGGATTAAATGGGGGCCGGACTATGAATTTTTGGCTAGAAACATGTGGAGCAATAGGATTGGGCCTAAAATGGTCCTTCTTTATGAAATACGAAGCTAATGAAGTGAACACGTATTGAATATGGATACGAATTATTGAGAGTCCGGTCTAGCACTTTCGACAGAGGATACAAGATAAAATAATTTATCCTTACAAAAGACCTCCTATTCATGGGTAATAGTTACTTTTCTCTGGAATTGTCTGGTGCTAAGAGGTCGTGACTCGACATACCAGTGTTTATGTTCCACATAAAGATGGATCCAGAACATCGTAGTAGGATGGTAATGCATGTATTTGAAAATGTATCCATGCATTGCATTGTGAGGTGCCATACCAGAGCACAAGAATCCTGCCCCCACTCCATGCATGCCCTCTAAATGTAAAACCGACCGTTCGAAACTGAAAATTGCTTCCCTTATCTCATCCATGACCATCTGTATTGCATAATTTTTTCCATGACCAGTATAATGACAAAACCATGAGTTAGGCCAATCCTCCATGTAAGAGTCATGTGTCCAAGCAGAACAATAGTCTTTTTGAATACAATAATGCATTAAGACGTTATTTTCAGTAATATTGACGCCTGAATACTGGAATCTTACATGAAAGATCTGCCATAATCAAGATTCTCTTGATCTAACCACCTCCAAACATTTCATGACACTTCATTCTTTCAGAGATACATCCGGGATGAAGTGTTCTGTCAAGTCATAAAACAGATCACCCAGAACCCTGATGTGTGAGTATATCAGATTCTACCATATTGTGGTCAATTTCGAGCACAGAGAGGCAATACAGCTAGCATATGTGCTAAATTATTTTAACATTTATTTTCTGACAAGATTAAAGCCTAATAGTTTGAGTATTAATTTGGCAGAAATTCCCTCAAACAATATATGAATATTTTTCAGAAATTTGTTTATTTTTCCTTAATGTATACAAAATTTTCCAGAACTGCCAAATAAAAACCTCAGTAAGTTTAATCACATTTAAAGCATTCTCTTCAATATTGACCTGTTGTTTTCAAACAATCATCATGCAGACTGAGTGAGGAGAGAGGATGGCATCTACTGTGGTTACTTTGTGGGAGTACGTATCCAGGGAGTGAGCTTTATGAAGACTGTGAAATTCCTCAAGTTAAGTAAGCACACTCTGGCAGGATCATGTTTGGAGCGACTGGCCAGTGTCAAGAGGTAGGATATCAATAGATGTTTTACTCCAGAACATTGAACAAATTGTTTATTTTGTGACAGCCTTGCTAAAATTAAAAGTGATGCCCAGCATGTCACCAATAATTTAAAGGGCCCTCGGTGGCGGAGTGGTCTACAGCATTTTACTGGTGATCACTGGTCTCACACTGCTGAACCAGCTTGAGTTTGGGCCCTGAAGGCGCATGTGTGACAGTTGGCCAGATACATGGTAAAGGGCGGTAATTCTCTCCAGGTACTCCGGCTTCCACCACCTCTAGAACTAGCTGTCACCATCCGATTGAAATAACATTGAGTGTCACATTAGACCAACCCTTTATTATTTTAATGATTTTAGAGGGTGGTCAAGTTTATGTTCGACTGATTGAATTTTGTCTACAGAATTGGGGGTGATTGAATTTTGACAGGATGAATGAATTATTGGAGGATTTACTGGTATGCAATATGGTTTATTGATAAATTCTCAGTTTGTGTCTCAAATCTTCACCTGTTATCACTTAATGCCAATATTCCTCCATTTGGAGATCTCCTGCAAACAAAATTATCTCCCCTGATCGCTGCGTCGATCGTCCGCCAGGTGGCGTGCTCTCCGCGCATGTCCTTCCTCTTTTTCCTTTGCAGTCTTGGTGACAAGACCTGTTTTGAAAGAGCTCCTGTAAACAGTAACTTTTGGATTGTTATAGACGCACTCTAGGGTTATTTTTTTCTTCTCCCGTGAGTTCATTATGAACCAACGTAGTCGCCCAGCTATAAAGATTTATAAGGAACGAATCATGTCGTCAGTTTTAACCAGTTAAAGACTTGCATTTTCTTTGTTTTCAAGTGCAGGGCACAGGTGTGTTTACAGTCAAGTGACATGCCGTGAATGTGCAGACTGGGACGACGTGACCTGGCATAGCTATCCTATGGCGACGCAGTCAACTCTGGAGAGCGGCCACTGACCTGGCAAGATGTCCAGCTGAGAAGCAAGCTACTCAGGCCCTCTTCTACGACTTGGCTGTAAACGAAGTTTTCCTACCACCAGTGGAATCTTCACAACAGTCCCGTGAAACAGAACAGACCCTTCACGGATACAGAATCACAGCTCCACGGTCCAGTTCAAGTTCGTCAGCAAGACGACAAGAAGACAGATCTTTGAGAAGACATGTCTACTAACCGGGAACTGGCGAAGAGCAGTACCCTGGAGCTACATTTCAAGACGGTGAACAAGTTACAGACCCAAGACACGGCCTAGTTCAAGTTCACCGGAGAAGATGAGTTACGGACTCTATACCGGAGCCGTTACAACCACGGATCTGGGCAGACCTCGGATTACAGTTCCCGTTCATCCAAGCCTCCGCAACTCAAGAAAGACAAGTCTTCCAGCCGGGACCTGGTGAAGAACCGGGACCCGGCAAAGAGCCGTACCCTGGGCCTTCAAGCGGGAACGGTGGACAAGTCTACAGTCCGGAGCACAGACCGGGACTACCAAGGACCTCGACACCACAGAGCGCCGGGACTCCGACTGCAGAGCACCTCGGACCCGACCATCGGAGAGAGAGGTTACTTCCAGAGGCGGTACTACGGTCCGGAGCCGTACCCCGGAACAGAGAACGACACGGACCTATGAAGTTCGGACTTATCCAGTACGCCGAGAGTCTACGTCTCACCGGGAGTCCACACCTACAGGCCACGGCCTTTAGATCAGCATACGGGACCATGGCTCTGAGAGATCACGGCCCAATGCAGAACTCCGAGACCCCGTCAAGCCAAGAGCCTACAGGGACTACCGGGATACCGAGAGAATAGGCAAAGTGCAGACCAGTCAAGCCCAAGCCACGGCGATACGGTTTACTTCTACTGCACCGGCAAGAGTGCTGACACGGATTCCACTAGACAGCCCCGTCACAGACACGGATCAAAGCGAGTCCTCGGATATCAACTCCCGTTCATCCAAGTCCCCAAAGAACCGCCGTACCCCGGAGACACAGACGGACACGGCGAAGAAGGCAGTCCGAGAATCAAGATCACGGACTCCATCACTACAGCGGGACCCCGGCTCAAGCACAGCTCACCGGGACCACGGCATGGAGAAGTCACGGCCCTATACGGAACGCCGGGAGTCGGACAAGCCAAGGGCCTACAGGGAACACCGGGATTCCAAGGAATCACGGCCCTATCCAGACCGCCGGGACTCCGACACCGGAGCACCTCGGGAGGAAACTATAGCCCGGAGCCGTACCACGGAACGGGAGACCACACGGACCTATCCAGCACACCGAGAGTCTACATCTGAGAAGTCACGGACTCAAGCAGAACGGACTTATACAGATCACCGAGACTCCACATCCAAGAAGACACAGACTTATGAGGAACGGACTCAGCCAGAACGCCGTGAGCCGGCCTCTACTCCAGCTTGGACCCGTACAACGGAGCCACACCTCGGTACTACGGCAAGCAGATCTCGTAAACGAAGTCGCACACCGTTACAACGCCGAGATTCCTATCCTGTACGTCATCATCGGGAGAGGGACCGTCCTAGACGTCGGACCCCTTCACCTAGTCCAGCCTACCGGAGTCGGTACCATAGGGACCATACACCGGAGCGACCTTACACCAGACGAGGGAGAAGCCGTTCACCGGTTTCCCGTCAACAAGCACTGATGGCGAGGAGCGGACGTCTACCCACCATCACCGTAGCCCGGAGCATCGGGATAAAACGGAAGTCCAGAGAGGAACAGGGACTCGTAGATCATCATTCTGGACCTGCCCCCAAGGAACAGACTTCTGCTCCAGGGGTACCTTCCAAGGCAAGCCTGGTCAAGAAGCACAGTCATCTCCCGACTACACAGCCCCTTACCGGGGTAGAGGTTCCTTCATCGGAGACCCGTGAGATGACACGACCCCATTCTTCTAGCAACGGTGGGAGGCCCGTTGGCCGAGTGATTTATATCCCCGACATACAGTGCTGGCAATTAGGTGCCTGACTCTGGTTTCTCTTCAATCCCACGAAAAAATCTTTCCGTGGAGAGGAACACACTAATGAGTCTATAGACTATTTTTCGAGTTCTGCGTTGAGCAGGACGTTCGGGACTCGACCAGACTCAGGCTCGGACTATGAGGATCACGCACGACGTTCCACTTCCTCGGCATCCTCATCTCATACAGATTCACCTCCTTACGTCAGGCGGAGGTAGAAGACAAGAATAAAGACATGCTACCCTTCAAAGCCAGGATAGCAGCGGTACACACGTTGGTTCCAGAGATGCCCAGACCGGTGGTCGGCGATGACAAGCAGCCTGATGAGAAAACTTACTACGGCATCTCTTTACGGTTTAAACAAACCTTCTGAGGAGGAAGCTGCGCCAACCTGCGCACCATCTCCAGCATCAGCCAACCTATACGATGCACTGGATCGACAATTGGAGACTTCGTCATCTCTCCAGAAGCCCGGTCCTTACAAGGCTTACACTCTTCACGGAGACAATCCACCGTTCAGGGCCCGAAGTCTGAACCGGATCTTGACAGACTGTTGAACTTCACGAGGACACCAGCGGGGGTACTTCAACAGAAGCAAGCCTGTGCTGTGGAAGATATGAGGCTGACACAACACAGAATTACATCATACTCTGATTGGTTCCTGACGGCTATTTCCAAGGTGATTCAGGATCCAGACGTGAAGCATAAGATGGTTCCTTGACCTTTTCACGGCCCAAGATGGATTTCCTCAGCGCCTTATCGACTCTAACAGAGGAGGTCGCCACGGAGGTTTCTCCTGTCAGAACTCGGACAACCCAAGCTAGATGCTCAGAGTGGTGTTCGCCCTTACAAGAAAGGACAGTTCCAGGGTAAAGAGGGAATCTTCCGACCGGGACAGGGGCAACCTCGCCAGTCAGAATTGATGGTTCTCAAGCTTCACCTTCAAACCACTAGTCATCCTTTCATCCTTCCCAAGCTTCGAGTCTTCACTCACCTGATTGTAGAACGGTCGACCCTGATGATATAGAAGATCAGCGTCACTCTTTGTCAAGTTTTCGTCGAAGAAGTCAGTCCTTACGTGAGGTCTACTCCAAGTCCCGACACTTCATCTGACGATCATCCTCAGTCTTCTAAGAGCCGGATCCTACTCCTCATCGGATAATCTAGGACTCCACCTACACCCGAGATCATGATCAAGGGAATCTATTTCGGGGGAAACGGCTAGTCGGTTTTGACTTAACCCGTTTTTCTTTGGGGTGAGACATCCAGTCTACAGTGGGCAAGCCTAGTTTCAGATTGAGGTCCCTTCCAAGGCCAAGTCAACACGGACCCGGACACTGGAATAGGACACGAGGATAAAGTCATCTC
>JAVTVY010039788.1:0-19009 GCA_036873755.1 Hanleya hanleyi | reverse complement strand
ACGCTTTATTATCTGGAGTTTAATGTATCTCAGTCCCGCTTTGCTATCTGGAGTATAATGTATCTCAGTCACGCTTTGTTATCTGGAGTATAATGTATCTCAGTCCCGCTTTGTTATCTGGAGTATAATGTATCTCCGTAACGCTTTGTTATCTGGAGTATAATGTATCTCAGTCCCGCTTTATTATCTGGAGTATAATGTATCTCAGTCACGCTTTGTTATCTGGAGTATAGTGTATCTCAGTCCAGCTTTGTTATCTGGAGTATAATGTATCTCTGTCACGCTTTGTTATCTGGGGTATAATGTATCTCAGGCACGCTTTGTTATCTGTAGTATAATGTATCCCAGTCACGCTTTGTTATCTGGAGTATAATATTTCTCAGTCACGCGTTGTTATCTGGTGTATAATGTACCACAATCGTACTTTGATTGTAATCTTTGATATGAAGATCATAACGATCTTGTATTACACGATTTTCATTCGGCCCCTAGATTCGAGTTAACAATCATGTCATGTTTAACCATGTGATTCATTTTTAGGATCTTATGGAATGCGGCTAACAGACAGTACATCGGTAAACATTCGCCAGTGCGACGTACATGACGGTGATGGCGGTATAGAACTAAACGGTGAGATACAGTTCTACTATACAACGTGCAGAAAGTATTGAGGATACAGCGCTTGATATAGAATCAATTGATAAAGCAGATATTCGAGGGAGCCCCAAACTTGGTCATAACTCTTTCAAAAATCCTACCGCGTGGGTGCTGAATTTGATAGACCTGAGATTAGTTTCCATGCATATCCTATTGATCAGAACCAAACATCCACAAAGGCTTTCACAAACTGCTTCCACAATTAGGCTTTCACAAACTGCTTCCACAATTAGGCTTTCACAAACTGCTTCCACAATTAGGCTTTCACAAACTGCTTCCACAATTAGGCTTTCACAAACTGCTTCCACAATTAGGCTTTCACAAACTGCTTCCACAATTAGGCGAATGGATTAAAAACCTGTCATAGTCAGACCTCTGTGGAAACCTCTTAATTGCATACTCTAAATTCTGAAATATGTTATGCGTTTATCCAGACCCTTTATCCAGATCCAGGTATGGGGCAAATGATGGATTTGTCATTTTACCACCCATTCCATTAAGCAGTGTTCAATTAAGCAGTATGCGATTAAGTGGGTTCTACCCTATACTATCGATCCTGATCAAGAGAGAAAACTATATCTTCGTCCACTACTTCTGTTACCGCCTGTTACAAGCAGTTAGATAATTTGCTTCAATTTTGATACTCAAACGTTAAACGCTCTTCATCCTGAAAAAAAATGGATATGGAATGGTCTAGATAGATCAATTAAACGCTGGTCCTATTTTCTTACGCAGGTGGTGACAGAATTCCCTTAACATCATCCAATAATATTATCGAGAACAATCATATCTGGGACTTTTCTCGAGCCGCGGCCGTTGGTCATCACGGTATAAATGTGGGAGGAGTCGGCGCCCAGGTCAGATATAATCATGTACACGACGGACGGTACACGGCCATTTGGTGGAGTGTAAGTTAAACTAACTTAGAAGATTTGTTTCGTGAGAGAATTTAAAGAACTAAATGCAAGGTATGGCTTTGCCCCGGGTTTCCATCAGTGTTCGTCACACGATGAGAAGAGCCCTTGGGAGCATGTCAAAATTTGGACAGTGGAATGCGGTCCATTTTTCACGCATGCCCGATCCGATTGGGACGTGCTGCAGCCATACTTTGCTATCGGCGCGGTCGAAAGTTCACGCTGGCCCGGTCCTTTTGGATCGTTCCAAAACTTTCTTTCAGCCGCGGTCCGAATAAAATTGTTCACCAACCAATTTAGACTGGTCCAATTCATCTGCAGTTCTTCTTCCACAGTGGGCTTCAAATGTCCATACGTTTTCGCTATTCGTGCGTCAGTTCTCTGAGCTATTAGAGCGTCTATTATACTATACTGTGAAGTCATGTGACTCTGTCAGTATGTCGGCACCTCTTCCCAATCCCCTTATATGTGTTGTAATTTTACAACGTCGGTGAGATGGGATTTCGGATCTGTATATTACAACTTTAGAAGCTTATCAACTGAAATATGTCGACATTCATATTTGCAAAAGATAAATATACTTTTTAATACCGCTGGTATTTCTATATAATCTGAAATGTCCCTTTTTTTCTCTCCACATAATATAAGATGTTCGTTTCATGAAAAGCTAAAGACCAAAGCCCAGCATGCTGACGTATAATCTCTCATCCCGCGTATCTTTATTATAATATATTTTTCAACTGTATATTCTCCTGCGCATTTCTTTGATGCGAATTTGTTATTCATATGTTTTTGTTCTGTACGCGACGTTCTCGGATGGTAGTCGCGTCTTTCCCCCGTTGCCAGATCTCCAATTCACCGTCACTGTATTCATACAAGTTAATGCATTTCAGTGAGAGAATTCCAATCCAGGTATCATTTCAATAAAATACTTTGCTGAATATATGTAATCAATGATATGTTTTTAGACTCCCACTATTCATGTGTTTTTGTTCTGATCGCGACAGTATTACGAACCGGTCGTTTTTGTACGTGGGGCCGGTCCAACGCTGAGAGAGTTTGACCGCATGCACGGTCTGTTTTTTCTCGCGGAAATGCAAATAGAACGGTCCAAAGGAGGTGTTCGGTTTGACTGTATTTTCTTCCTTAGTGTGTTGCGTTTATAAACCGAAAATATAATTTCCTCGTGTTTACTTCAAAAGTTATTAGCTTGAGAGAGAAAATACTGAATTTTTGTATTCTGACTTTTCACCGACAAGACATTTATCAAAAAAATACTACGAGTTTTAGAAAAAAGGCATTTGTTTGTTTTTGCAATTTTTGGTATTATTCCTAGAGGGAATTTCCTTCATATGCAAAATATGACACCTTTAATCAAAACGAGTCTTAGATATCCATATTCGGTGGGTTTGATCCTAAATGATACCGAAAAATCGTTTTGGTTAAAGGTGTCATATTTTCTTAATATAGAAATATATGAAAACGATTGGAATGCTCTGTAGGGGTGGAGTTCACCGCCATTCCGAACATGATTTACTGCAAACAAAAATTGTAACTGCTTCGTGGGTGAATGGTTAGAGTGTTGAACTAAAAATCAAAAGAACGTTAACTTTCGGGTTCGAAACTCCAAGTCACAATTTTGTTTTGTTTTCATTTTCATCTTTTTTTTCCATCTTGATTTTGGATTTTAAAGTGCAATAGTGACGTGAAATAAAGACAACGAACCGCTATCGCAATTAATCGCTTATGTTATTATAATTCGTGACTATAGAGTTGTACGCACATACAGCCACACCATGCACTTGATCAATAGTTGAATATTGTGACGATCCAATAGAGCAATAAATAATTGTTAAACATATATTTAACTTCCAGACAAGAGTATTTCGTCTCAGGGCAACGGGAAGATAAAAGTTGTAACTATGAACGGAAAAGTTATAATGTAAAAGATTTCCAATATGAGGCTTGCTTGGCCAAAAATGGAAAATTCCTGATTCACAGCAGTTACAGCTGTTCTTCAATGTTTCGTCACTACAATATGGCTATATACATTTCCCATTTTTCCGTTGATGTAGGTGTCCCGTTTTGCAACTTAAACATATTCTCTTTTTATTGGGGAAATGATCCTGAACAAGTCGTGACGCATGCATTCCCCAAGTGATCATGCTTGTGCCAATATGTTTGTTTTGCAGTTACTTCCGTATTTATTGTTCGCAGAACTTTTGACATGCAGAGAGTTGTCAGTTTTTGAGTAGGTGTATATATTAATATAACTGACTATTGTTCGTAAATAGTTGAATCGTTCATGAAAATATATATGGTAACTGTATGAGAATATGAACCAAAACTTCCCATTAGACTGGCCTCGTCGGGCTGATAAAGCGTTGGGAATACCTGAGCATTACGTCACAATATACCGGCCTGCTCATAGCGAGACAATAGAGCAGCAGAGAGCGACGCTGAAGGGAAAAATATCCATCTAAAGCGAACACATCCTTTTCCCAAACTATAGGTTTGTTTTTGCGAGCGATAGGACCACCATTTCTGTGGTAAGCTCATGAAACTTCGCCAGGATAGAGTTGGGTGGGTTGGTTGGGAGAGTGCCTTACCCCAGCGGGTTCCAGGGGCAGGATGGGCGTCTTTCGTGTACCAGGCTTCGCAATCATAACTTCTTCATGATACATGATCGGGTAGTTGAGAAGATACTCAATTGTTAATAGCTACATCATTCATAACACGAATGCTGAATGGAAGGTCTTTTCCTACCCTCCATATACTGTATCGCATGTAGCCTTGTCTTCTTCTACCCTCCATATACTGTATCGCATGTAGCCTTGTCTTCTTCTACCCTCCATATACTGTATCGCATGTAGCCTTGTCTTCTTCTACCCTCCATATACTGTATCACATGTAGCCTTGTCTTCTTCTACCCTCCATATACTGTATCGCATGTAGCCTTGTCTTCTTCTACCCTCCATATACTGTATCGCATGTAGCCTTGTCTTTTCTACCCTCCATATACTGTATCGCATGTAGCCTTGTCTTCTTCTACCCTCCATATACTGTATCGCATGTAGCCTTGTCTTCTTCTACCCTCCATATACTGTATCGCATGTAGCCTTGTCTTCTTCTACCCTCCATATACTGTATCGCATGTAGCCTTGTCTTCTTCTACCCTCCATATACTGTATCGCATGTAGCCTTGTCTTCTTCTACCCTCCATATACTGTATCGCATGTAGCCTTGTCTTCTTCTACCCTCCATATACTGTATCGCATGTAGCCTTGTCTTCTTCTACCCTCCATATACTGTATCGCATGTAGCCTTGTCTTCTTCTACCCTCCATATACTGTATCGCATGTAGCCTTGTCTTCTACCCTCCATATACTGTATCGCATGTAGCCTTGTCTTCTTCTACCCTCCATATACTGTATCGCATGTAGCCTTGTCTTCTTCTACCCTCCATATACTGTATCATGTGGCTGTCTTCTTCTGCCCTCCCATATACTGTATCATGTAGCCTTGATATTCTACCCTCCATATACTGTATCGCATGTAGCCTTGTCTTCTTCTACCCTCCATATACTGTATCGCATGTAGCCTTGTCTTCTTCTACCCTCCATATACTGTATCGCATGTAGCCTTGTCTTCTTCTACCCTCCATATACTGTATCGCATGTAGCCTTGTCTTCTTCTACCCTCCATATACTGTATCGCATGTAGCCTTGTCTTCTTCTACCCTCCATATACTGTATCGCATATAGCCTTGTCTGTTTTTCTCGGGGGGGGGGAGGGGGGTGGTAGTTGGGGTGGCGGGTGATCATATGTTATAAAATAATTGCGGTTATTCCACCCAGCCCATAAAACCACAGATCGGGTGATACAGCGTTACATGGACAGCTCCTCAAACTGCCCACAAATATCATTGTACGTGCAACTTGATCGAGGTGCTAGTAGTAGTATAAGCGTATTACAGGTCACATTTTGACGAGTGCACAGGTGTTTCTGCGCAGATTTGTGGCGGAAGTGTGGCGGGGTTTCCCAGTGGGGGTTTCCCAATGACGATCACGTGATCAAGGCATGTCTAGATGGTGGGATGGGTTCAAAATGGCGGCTGATGTGGGACGGGTTCAAAATGGTGGTGGAGGTGGTGGGACCAAAATGGCGGCTTGTGGGTGGTGGAGGTGGTGGGACCAAAATGGCGGCTTGTGGGTGGTGGTGGAGGTGGTGGGACCAAAATGGCGGCTTGTGGGTGGTGGTGGAGGTGGTGGTGGGACCAAAATGGCGGCTTGTGGGTGGTGGAGGTGGTGGGACCAAAATGGTGGCTTGTGGGTGGTGGAGGTGGTGGGACCAAAATGGCGGCTTGTGGGTGGTGGAGGTGGTGGGACCAAAATGGCGGCTTGTGGGTGGTGGTGGAGGTGGTGGGACCAAAATGGCGGCTTGTGGGTGGTGGAGGTGGTGGGACCAAAATGGCGGCTTGTGGGTGGTGGAGGTGGTGGGACCAAAATGGCGGATTGTAGAAAAACGTATAAAAGGAGGCGATTTTTTAGGGGTGGGTGTATTCATTGCACTACCTGCCTGACTGACCTGACCAGCCTGCCTGCCTGCCTGCCTGTCTGCCTGTCCAGCCTGACTGCCTGCCTGCCTGTCCAGCCTGACTGCCTGCCTGCCTGCCTCACCTCTAGCCAGCCTGCTTGTGGCTGTTAGTGTTCATTCTTTTGCAAAAGATAATTGTATTAAAAAATTTCAACATTAAGAGTCTATTGTGGTGAAGACCTTAGGTTTTTTCATAGGGGTGATGGGAGCTGGTGTTTTTTTTGTGCTTTGAGTTGAGAAGTTTTCCCTTTCGGAAAGATGGGTTGGCCCTAAAAAGGGCCTTTGGAAAAGTGTTACGACACTTGTTTTACGAGCGGTAGATTCTCTTTACCCCGGCCACCTGCTTCCTACACACGGGACACTTGATCTTTAAATGCTGTTCGTCCGTTTCAGCGCAGTGGCACATGTCCCCTATACATGTTAGCGTCACCCAGCATTCTTCACATAGGCATAAATGCCCGCACGGAAATAGGGCGTACAGGCTTTCCTCGTCTGTACACACGCTGCAGTTTGATTTACTTTCTTCCTTATCTAGGTCTTGTTGTTGTTTTAAATTCACAGCGTCCATTTTATCCATGTCTTGACTCATGTGATTAATCTGTTCGTTTTGGTGGGTCACGTGTTCGTTTAGGCGGTTCAACTGTTCGTTTAGGCGGGTTACCTCGTCCCAAGAGCATGGTGATGTTGTTGTTGTTGTTGTTGTTGTTTCGGTAGCCGGCGTTGTTATAATTGGCGTTTGCGTAGCCGTTGTATTTGCTGGACGTCTGTTTAACCACTCTAAGTCGGGGAGTTCTTCATCAGTTACATCCTTATCTTCTTCCATTGTCACCAGCCTCATCTCCAACATCTCCTCGTCTTGTTCTTGACTTCGCCGTCTCATCAACCCTCCATCTTCTTCCATTGCCGTCCTCCTAAGCTCTTCGAGTTGTTCTTCACTTCGCCGTATCATCGTCTCGTCGGCAATAACCCGCTCAAAGCTTGTAATTATTGTCACTCCATCGTTATGTTCTTCACTCGTAATCACCTCTCTGTGTTCTCTAGGATCGGTGAATAGCCTTCGTCTTGTACCCATGATTGTAGTTGTGAATAAATGGCAACATACTACGCGTTATTTATAGTCTAGGCGTTCTGTGGGTGGTGGTGGAGGTGGTGGGACCAAAATGGCGGCCTTGTGGTGGTGGAGGTGGTGGGACCAAAATGGCGGCTTGTGGGTGGTGGTGGAGGTGGTGGGACCAAAATGGCGGCCCTGTGGGAGTGGATCCAAGATGGTGGTACCTGCTAAAAATGTTTTGTGTTTTATTTTCTCAACTTTAAACCGGTCTCATTTTTTGCAATAAATGTGAGTTCACTGCAGCATGTTTATCGAAAAGAAAAAAACTAGGAAATTTTATCCTTGGGCTACGGTAACCTACTCCATTTGACACCCATAGCTGTACTCACATTTTGCCTGCACACTGTATAGTGCTGTGTTACCGTAGCCGGTGTGATACGATAAAATTTCCTAGTTTTCTTTCTATAAACCAGCTACAATTTTCAGGGTGACATTATAAGGCTGTGAGGGACATACTTGACGTATTTTTACCCAGGAAAACCGATTTATTTCCAGTGTACCGGGTTTTCCACACTACCTAACCATAACGTTACGGGTTTAAAAATCGATAAAATGATTAAAAATAGTGGCTTAGTCTACCGCTACCCTTCTAAATTTTTAAATGCTACACGATCAGTTGCCCCAGTTCAACTTGAAATAAAATTTATACGTGCACTCGCATTTATTGCAAAATCACACCGGTTTAAAATTGGAAAAGAAACACAAAAATATTTCTCCAGCGTAAGTGAGCACAAAGATGTGATATAAAGATGACGCTATTACGCTCACGTCCGCGCGTTACACTATAAATAGCGCGCAGTATTTACTGATTCATTCACAATTATGCCAGTCTCTACTAGACGTGCAGAAGCTTTTCGTTTTACCTCACCAGCCTATTACACCGTATTTCACCAGCCGGAGTCCACAGTCATGGAGTCATCCCTGGCTGAAATCATGGATATTGACATACCAGACTTCATGATAAATGATGATGAACTACAACTGCTCGGGAACATCGATATGGTACATGACGAGCCATGGATCGATGCTATTATAGGAGACTTATTTAAAGACGAACACCAACCACAGGGCGGCCATAATCAAGACCCCCCAGGAGCCACACCGGATCTTAGTGACCCCCCAGGAGCGACACCGGATCTTAGTCCCCCACCTCCAGGAGCGACACCGGATCTTAGTCCCCACCCCCCAGGAGCTACACCGGATCTTACGACAGTCGAATACCAACGTTTTGACGAAATGGACCGAGTGCTAGAAGATATCTTGAAACAACAATAAAGCCTCCAAGCTGAAGGAGAAGAAGGAGAAGAAGAAGAAGGAGAAACGGAAGAAGAAGAAGGAGAAACGGAAGAAGAAGAAGAAGGAGAAACGGAAGAAGAAGGAGAAACGGAAGAAGAAGAAGAAGAAAGAGGAGAAGAAGGAGAAGAAGGAGAAGCAAAAGGGCAGAAGAGGAAAGACTCCAGAAAAAAAAGAAAAAGACAGTACCCGAAAAAGAAAGACTCCAGAAAAAACAGAAAAGACTCCAGAAAAAACAGAAAACAATCCAGAAAAAACAGAAAAGACTCCAGAAAAAACAGAAAAGACTCAAGAAGAAAAAGAACAAGAGAGAGAAAGCGGCTAAGGGGACAACAAAAGGAACAAATTGAAGAGGTCATCCACTACGCTACCGTAATAGAAAGAAGACTGGCATCCAACATCGAATGCCAACCATCCCCGTATTTACGCTGCATACAATGCTGTAATCACTTCGCCAAGTACGCCATTTTTCCGTGTGGGCATCAAGCCCTGTGTGTAGCCTGTATACGCCGACACGCTCTATTACCACAGCTTCCGGACGATTACATCCCCCTAGTGTGTGAACTCATAGCGGTGCCATGCCCGGTGTGTTCTGTGAGAACACAATCCCACCTGGCCCCAACGATGTAATGCCTTATATCTTCCAAAGGCTCTTTTTAGAGCCACCCCATCTTTCCGAAAGGGGAAACTTCTAAACTCAAAAAGCACAAAATAAAAAAATAACACCAACTCCCGCACACATACCTAGGTAACAATAGGTAAATAACACATCAATTTCCAGGTTAAAAGTCCATTCCACTCTTTATAATATTACCCCAATGCATTCTGCGTCACGACAGAATGCCTTCATTTTACACCAAATTCACCTAGTCTAAATTTTGTCATGTTAAAATGTAAAAAAAAAAACCCTAGTCCGTAGCCGTATACGTTATAGGTGCGCACCTCTCTCTATCCGTACCCGTATCAGTGTTTTTGTTTATGTTGGGAGTTACTTCCCCTTGATCACTGTACGTTTACTTTGATCGTAATAAAATTCGTATCGTATCGTATCGTAATGGGAGTTACTTTCCCTTGATCACTGTACGTTTACTTTGATCGTAATAAAATTCGTATCGTATCGTATCGTATCGTATCGTACCCGTACCCGTTCTAGTTTTTGTTATTCGTATCGTATCGTATCGTACCCGTACCCGTTCTAGTTTTTTATTCCACTATCCCCCCAATTTATCACACATAAAGATACGGTGCAGGCGAGCTTCGTTTTACCGATGTAAAAGCGGTAACAAGACATACAGATTCCGGTAGGATACGTGTATTTATCACACGTTAAAGAAGGCGGGTTTCCTTTTACCGATGTAAAAGTAGTAACAAGACTTACAGACTGATGTCGCACAGGGTCGCCAACGACAGTGACAATATCTGCAATCATGCCGCTCATTTTGCACCAAATTTTTGCATGGGTTAGCCCTAAAACACTGAGAAAAAAACCCTGTGTGTTTTGAAGTAAGGGGTTGGCCCTCAAAAGGGCCGTTAATGGGACAGGGATTGTTTTTTGGTGTTGCAGTTTGCTAATACTATAGAATAAAGAGGGCATGATGTAGGACCTGTGATTTGAATTTGTGCCAAGTTAGAAGCTCTCTTTCGACAGCAATGGGTTGGCCCTGAAAAGGGCCGTTGGAGTCAATTTGTTGACCCTGTTTTCTTCAGGGGGAGTTTTCCTGTCTACTCCATCTCACTGACTGAAAAATATCGGTGTGGCTGGAGGGTATATAGGTGTTGATGGTGGCCTTCTTCGATGTCAGGAGATATGGGCAGGAGGTCTTGCAGGAAGCGTGCGGGTGGAATAGCTCACTGGGTGAAATGTACTGGTTTCCAAAAATGCGGATTCTTGGCGGAAACCAGTTGGAAACTGTAACACCCCATTTCCAGCCTGTTTCCGTGATGCGGAAACCAGTGGAAACAGGTGTTTTTGTTTCCGCCAAGAATCCGGTGCACGGAAACTGGACAGAAACCTGTTGTTAAGTTTCCGCCCAAATTACGCTTCACCGGAAACGGGTGGGAAACTGATGTTAGTTTCCGCTCTGTTTCCAATGCATCGGAAATGGAGCGGAAATGGACCGGAAACTGCTATCAAGTTTCTAGCCTGTTTCCGGTTGCGCAGAAACAGGTCGGAAACTGACATAGGTTTCCGCTAAGATTCCGGTGCACGGATAATGGACGGAAAGCTGTCCTTAAATTTCCGCCCAGATTACGCTTCAGCGGAAACGGGTGGGAAACTGATGTTAGTTTCCGCTCTGTTTCCAATGCATCGGAAATGGAGCGGAAATGGACCGGAAACTGCTATCAAGTTTCTAGCCTGTTTCCGGTTGCGCAGAAACAGGTCGGAAACTGACATAGGTTTCCGCTAAGATTCCGGTGCACGGAGACTGGACGGAAAGCTGTCCTTAAATTTCCGCCCAGATTACGCTTCAGCGGAAACGGGTGGGAAACTGATGTTAGTTTCCGCTCTGTTTCCAATGCATTGGAAATGGACTGAAAACTAGTGCTGGAGTTTCAGACCTGTTTCCGCTCGAGCAGAAACAGCTCGGAAACCAACACGAGTTTCCCCCATGTTTCCAATCCAGCGGAAATAGACTGGAAACTGCCATTCAAGTTTCCAGCCGGTTTCCGCTTGAGCAGAAACAGATCAGAAACTGACCTAGGTTTCCGCCCAGATTCCGGTACATGGAAACTGGACAAAAACTGATGTCAGTTTCCGCTCTGTTTCCAACGCAGCGGAAATGGACCGGAAACTGCTATTAAGTTTCTAGCCTGTTTCCGGTTGCGCAGAAACAGGTCGGAAACTGACATACGTTTCCGCTAAGATTCCGGTGCACGGAGACTGGACGGAAAGCTGTCCTTAAATTTACAACGAACATTATACCAAGAATTTCTACAAGAGTATCAGAGGAGCAGTTTTGAGCGCACGTCAATTAAGGAACTAGAGGTTCCGCTTTGACCCTTGGGTTGCCGCTCCGGCAAGAAGCCTATGCTGGTTGTTTTCCCCCGAACCTCCCACCTTGCGTTGAGTGGGCACATTATTTAAGGGAAAGTGCTATAAAATTAATGTAGAAATAAGTGTCAAGTAGTTCTCCTGATATCTTGCCAACAAGGTCTGTATATACATGTACAATTAGATGAATGGATGGACGGACAATGGACAAGGATAAATGCACGCACAAACCAAAATCTAATCAAATGAGGGAGCTATTCCAATGAACCTTCCAAGTTTGGTGAAATTCTGTTCAGTAGTTCTCAAGATATCTTGCAGACAAGGCCTGTATATACTGTATACATGTACATGATGATGGACGGACGGACGGACGGACGGACGGACGATGGACACGGATGAACGCACACATACACCAAAACCTAATCAAATGAGAGGCTATGCCAATGAAGCTTCCATCTAAGTTTGGTGAAATTCCGTCCAGTAGTTTCAAGATATTTTGCAGACAAGGCCTGTATATACATGTACAAGTAGATGGACAGATACCGAACACGGACGAATGCACGCACACACACCAAAACCTAATCAAATGTGGGGGCTATCCCACTGAAGCTTCTGTCCAAGGTTGGTGAAATTCCGTCCAATAGTTCTCAAGATATCTTGCAGACAAGGCCTGTATATACATGTACAAGTAGATGGATGGACGGACACGGATGAATGCATACACACATACACCAAAACCTAATCAAATGACGGGGCTATCCCACTGAAGCTTCCATCCAAGTTTGGTGAAATTCCGTCCAGTAGTTCTCAAGATATCTTGCAGACAAGGCCTGTATGTACAAGTAGATGGATGGATGGACGGACACCGGGCACGGATGAATGCAGACACACACACCAAAACCTAATCAAATGACGGGGCTATCCCAATGAAGCTTCTATCCAAGTTTGAGGGAATTCCGTCCAGTAGTTCTCAAGATATCTTGCAGACAAGGCCTTATATACATGTACCAGTAGATGGACGGACACCCGACACGGATGAATGCACACACACACACCAACACCTAATCAAATGGGGGGGGGGGGCTATCCCAATGAAGTTCCATCCAAGTTTGGTGAAATTCCAACCAGTAGTTCTCAAGATATCTTGCAGACAAGGTAAGGGGACGGACAGACATCCAGACATCCAACCAGACAGACAGAACAAACACTAGATGTCTCCCCCCAACATAGTTGGGGGGAGACATAACTATTAAATCGATGAGCCATGTGTATATTAGGCCTAATTGTTACCCGTAGGCCCACTGTTTATTTTGCATAGGCCTATGCCCTACAACACCTGTACATGAATATTGAGTCTGCAATAATGTAGACTCTATTATTATTATTATATCTGGTTTGTAAATTGAGGTCTTAAGAAAATAAATAAAGGCACGATAGACGGACTAATTAAGTAATTTTGTGGCTAACTTTGTTATGATACTATCCTGTATATGTATTTTAGTCCACTGTGCCTGTTAAACTTCCATTGTTTGCCAGAATAATTTCTTAAGGCCTTTGTGCTGGCATCCATTTAGGCACTCAAAATATAACAAAGATACAAGCTTGAGCTCCCATGTGCACAGCAATATTGAAACATATTTCCAAGAAATGCTTCGCCCATGTCGAAGAGATTTTAGAAAGCAACACAGTTATATATTAACTAATCAAATTATTTAACATTTACAGTATAATGGGAAATATATTGAACATTTGTTTTTTAATTCTCCAAAAGTATTTTGGGGATGAATATTCACTATACCTGTCAGATAGGCATTTAAACCAAAGTCATTGTATCAAGCCAGTGACTGCAGTCTATTCAGGAAACATGTCTTTGAAACGTAAATGAGTGGCAGGCTGCCTCTGACAATCTTGACTGGCAGAAACTTTTGTTTGGGGCTTTGAGTATTTGCATACAAATTGGGATCTGGATTCTACAGGTGACCTGCATTTACAAACCCATTGCATTGATTCCTTCAGTGTTTCCCAGTTCTTTGGCTTTGGAAGAATATTTGCATATGAACTTGGGTGTATGCTTTAAGGCCCATTCTCACGATGCGATTTGTAGTAACAACTCGGCGGGGGAATCCCCCCGATTTGTAGCATGCAACTAATCGCATGAAATAGGACCGGTTCTATTTCATACGACTTGTAGCATGTGACTAAAATCGTACGAGTGTTCTCACGATGCAACTAAGTTGTATGCTACAAGTTGTTACTACAAATCGCACCGTGAGAATGGGCCTTTAGCCTGCAAGACCTTGCCACCTTGTCTGTAACTGAACAGTGGGACTTTCTCCACCACAGATACCATGAGCACAAAGGCTGGGCAATTCTATTTTAACAATTTAGGTGTTTTCACTATCATGTGTGCAAAATGCAATGTCTATGGAGAATTGAAGAAAACAGATTTTCTAAATTGTGAGAATTATCCATCATATCTTTGGTGTTATGCTGTTTTGCAAGGTTTTAATCAAAACAGTCTCTTGTCATATTATACAACTTCGACATGGGCGAGAAATTTTGTGCAAATATATTCTAGTGTTACTGCTATAAATGGAAAGAAATGCTTGTCAAGATGAGGATGCAAGGATGGATGCCAGTACAAAGGAAGCGACAGAACCAGGTGAGTAACCGATAAATTCAAATTTCATTTTCAGGTTTACAGTCTTTCGTTTTTGAGGTGCGCGCCTGATTTTACTCTCAGGGCCGTGATAAATCGCGCACGCCGAGAACGGTACAAAAGAACAAAAATATCTGTTGTTGTTGTGAGTCAGACGACATGCCGTGGTGAACGGAGAACTCTTTTTTCGTTTGTGGTAGATTTAGTGGCCTGCAGTCAATCCAAAATGCTAACTTGAACTCTAGTCCGGAATCCGTATTTCTCGTGGTTTTCAATATACTGCTCTAAATGACAATTTACGTCAAAAACATTTCCTATCGTACACATACATGATTATCTATAATCTAAAACCAATTTGATTTCTTTTAATTAAATAAATTGTACCATATTACATTGATCGCATTCAACTTTATCAAAAATGTGTTTCGGTCCGTTTCCGAGTAAAAATTTGTAACGCACCCAGTTCAGCCGCCATTTTTGATTTTGAACTATATTGAATTACGCAAATGAACTTTAATTTGGACTGAAATTGGATGATCCTTCTATACAATTTGCTATGGCCACCGGTAAAGGAAATAGTGTACAATTGGCAACTTTTTTAACGTGGAATACAGGCGGGTTGATCGACTATGACACAGAAGATCGATGGTCGAGAGATGCTTTGTGTGCCAAACACGGAGACAGACTGTTAAAGGACAAGCCCTGGCTGAAAGATATTGACAGATACGTGAGTGGTACAAATTTTGTGTCCAAGTATACAGTTAGCAGACATTTCTCGTCTAAAGTAGCTATGCTACATGAATTTCACAAAAGACTTGAATACACTAAAACTATATATTTTATTAATCCTTGGATTGGAAGTAGCACAATGGAAAAACATAAATGTCGTCTGGTTCAGTTGCATACCGGGGGAACACAAATCACTCAAGGGCAAATAACTCTCGCCGCTACTTTCTGGAAAAAAGGAAAAAGATGACCCCATCTAAGAAAATTAACTTAAGAATTCATTTGGAATAATTTTTTAAACCTACACATCATCATAAGTGTACAACTCGGTGATTAAGAATGAAAGAAACTAAATTTGAATAAGGGCATTTAGTTCATTGAAGCGAATGCACTTATAAAGCGATATACAAAAGCGTATTTTCTGTCAGAACATTCCCGCCGTTTAATGACATGAGCTGAACAGGGTATTTGCGCATGCGCAAGACGACCTTTTCTTTGTCTGGGAAGCACTGATAGTGAAAGTACACAGCTTCAAAATAACACTTGTCGCCCAATTTTAATCCCAGAAACAGGCCATAATGCTCACAAAGATAACAAATATGCGACTGATCGATGTTACAGATGCGTATTATACTTTTAGGTTGCATTTTATTATACTTACCGTCAATATTTCAACCTCGCCGCCTGGTCCATGTGTCTTCAGTCTCTAAACTGCGAAATACGCGCAATTTAAGATACCATTCTCATAACCGTCGCACCTTTACGTCACCTCTCATTTGATTTAATATGGTAAATCTACGTAAAAGAAGAGCACTGTGTCCCGGGTTGATGGGGGTCATTGTTGTCTGTATCGCCTGTATCGGGTAGGCTAGCACATGTGAGACTGGAAGGCCTCTCTCCAGACATGATTTACAATATATGCAAATAGTGAATTATTCTTTAGAATTTAGAATTACATGTATTCCATAATCTCTGATCTTGTCAGAATATATTCTTTAATACCGGTATGTAGCTTGCCTTCTGCATAATTTGGCCTCGTGTAGTGAAAGTAAAATGTATGTGACACATGTGTAATGTTAATTTCAAATGATCCCTAGTCGGCTCCAGGAACTATTCCATGTTTCACTGGTACAGCAGTGCCATTACAGCTCATGCATCCGTTAACATCACTGGGTAAACCGATATTGATGATTATTTTTTTTTTTCATTTTCTTAATCTTTCTGGGTTAATTTTTTATTGAAAAGAAAGTTGAAATTTACCAGTGTGGAATAGGCCCATGGTCATGTATAAAGTTTTGAGCAGTTTGTAAAGCAGGCTAGGATTCCAGGAACACAACACAGCTTATAAACACTGCTGACAGAGTATTGTTGGTATTCATTTCCTATACTGTTGACATTGGTCGTCACATACAGTTGCCATTGATGGTTGGAGATCATGTCAGATGATCACTTTCAGGTTTGCCATGTTTAAATATGTGGTAGATTATCTGCACAACATACATGAATTTCTTCAACGTATATTCCTTTTTTCATTCCGTATTTTAGGAATGTGGTGGAGAAATGAAGAGGTGGAACATCCGTGGAGGGTTTTTCAGCCAGGTATTACTGACAGACTGGTGCTACAAGCATGGCAAGTAACATATGTAAATTCAAAACCTGCTGACCATGTACTGGTATGAAAATCAAAATAGTCAGCCATGGATCTGCCATATAGCTTCTTTTTTGATAGTTTGCTTACACGTATACATGTACATGTAACCTTTATGCATTTTAGGTAGGCCTAGTTCATATCATAGAAAATCGGATCCGTCCAATCCGAGTTCAGTAATAGTACATGTATGTTCACATTTTGAATATGATCAAAATTTTACTAGAGCAGCCATAATAACTGTATAGTTATCAGTGACTTGAATTATCACATCATGACTAATGTACATAACATTTGCCTGTATTGGACATCTCTATTTTTACATCTTTAATAGAAAAGAAAACACTAGCAGAAATCAGACAAATGATACCCAGTCAGGTGTCCTTTCAATGAGAAAAAACACAGGATGACTCTTTTTCCTCTGGTTTTTACCCCTCGGCCATTTTGGCCTCGGGGGTGTTGTCGTCGCCATGTACGTCCGTCCGTTACCGCATTTAGGCAAAACCGCTTGAGACACAACCACCAAATTTTCAACACTTAATATAGTGCTAAGTCAGACGCCTATCGAAAATGGCTTCCCTCTGCCCATATTTTACAGAGGTCTGCCCCTTTACAGATTTTTTAATTTCTATTTCTGTGCTATATGCCTGAGTGTAACCAACTATATCTGCAGAAGTGTGGTCAGTACCCCATAGTTGTGCAGCGTGAAGTTTCTCTGCTTTCGGTTATATTTTCATAAGTTATGGCCTTTTGTTCATCAAACCTAAATGAATGGGATATATTTATTTGTCCAAAGCACATTCCAAAGTAGATCACATAGGTCCTGAAATATGAAATTGCCCCAAAAACAGTGAATTGGATGCAAAATTCAAAGTTCACGATCGCTTCATAATTTCACCACAATATACTCCCAAGGAATGTAGGTCTCATGACCAGGTCACATTTGTGAATTTGGCGAAAGTCCCTGGTGGAATATGTACATGTATTATGCGAGGCATGCCGAAAAAAGTGACTGAAACAGAATTTTTATAATTAGCCAAATTTGGCCTCCACAGACCAATACAAAACAGAACAATGGTGGAGCAGTGTCGGATTAAAGCGAAAGGGGGGCATACAATTGAGCAATCTTTGATTGCTTCCTTGCTGCGTTTTCATGACCTACTGAATCTCAATCTCAAAATTGATACATAGGTCTCCGTGCAGTCTAGTTATGCAGCTTTGACCTGATTTGCATAATTAATTATTATGGCTGCCTGGTCGCCATTTTGGATTTTCTTTTCACTGCTAGTTCTCATGTTGCAGCTCTTTCTGTGGTGAAAAATATCTTAAGCCACTTTCTCCAGCTACATTCAGATGAGCTACAGTGCCACGGCACTATCTTTGGAGTACATACTTCATGGATGGCACCTTCTGCCATCTCATTACCTGGTTATGTTTATTTTACATATGCTATTTCATTACAGAGTCTGCTCTACGGGCCATATGAAACATCAGAGGATTCACTATGTATTCCTTGTTGAATTGTATTGCATTTTTCAAGGACAAATTTTACAGGGCACGCAATATCAGTATCTTGTCATTTGCAGAGCTTTATTAGAAGCCTAGGCCTGACAGCCAGAATATGATGTCAACTTTCCCATCCACTGCCTCATGAATTACCAGTATTGCATAGCCTGGCCTTATAGACCACTTCGATTTAGTTTTCACTCTGACTAACCTTAATAAAACTTTTGATTTTTACAGAATGTTGTTGAGAAGTACAGAATAAGACGAGCAAGTAACATTCCCCTTGGCATGCTTGGTGATCCTGACATCTGTTTACCCTGATAGACCAATAAGCGAAGAGAGGTGCTATAAAGATGTTATCCTGCAGGTGCCAGTTGCCCCAGGTGAAGTGAAAATGATTACTTGGACTTCAGTGAACACGAGAAAATATTACTAAGTGAAAGGACCACTAGAGATATCAATCTCGAATCCAGTCATCCGGTCCTGTTCTCCCTACAGACTCTGGTTGCACGGTCAGCATTACAGCTTCCTATTGGATAATGCACGAACGCATAGAACATGGAACATAACGTAGACATATCTACGAAAGCCGAGAGGGTTCTTCAGAGTTTTACTTTTCGACTTCTGACTTCCGACTTCCGACTTCTGACTTCCGACTTCCGACTTCTGACTTCCGACTTCAATAGACATCAAATATAACTGTGAAGACGCCAGGGCAAAGCAGAGCAGGGAAAGATGTCTACTACGGTAAGTTCTTTTTTATTTATAATGACAGAAATTCATTGGTTGTTACATTAATTCCCCGAGTAATGGCACTGTGGACATTGGGATGAGAATGATATATATTAATATGGTTGTTGTCATTGCTAAACATGGTCGTTTTTCGTACGGCTCCCTTCCCCTCCCT
>JAVTVY010039787.1:0-19002 GCA_036873755.1 Hanleya hanleyi | reverse complement strand
GGTTACACTAAAGCAGAGAACAACCAATGCTATAGACTAGTCAGTTGTTATCTATAGACTAGTCAGTTGTTATAAGATGTTCCATGGCTTTATAGACATAAAATTTTCACATTTCTTCTCACTGGCACCTGTTACATGTACATCGAACCGCACGTACCACACTTTTATTTTCTTGATGTTGTTGTTTTACACATGTATACCTTAGTACATTATTTATCTTATCTGGGTGCCTATCAGCCCAGTTGCCAGTTCACTATTCGTCCCCTAGCGGTGGATCGTGGAACTGATGGTACCATCATGTAAGTTTGTGTGTACCAAGTTTGGTGGCTCTAATCCACTTGCAAGGGTGTCTACCAGCCCAGTTTCTTATTTCTGATGACAGCTCATATCTCTTGATATTGTTATTTTACACATGTATATCTTAGCATATTATTTATCTTATGTTCATGCTACACCTGATGATATCATCTGTATTTTCAAAATTATTTATCTTATCTTCCTTATTTATTATATTGTGTATATATGCTGTTATCTTCATGAATGTATTTGTATATATTGTTGAAGAGGGGGGGAGGGGGACTTTGATAGACTCCGACCCATTTAATGACCCTAACTCATGTCAAAATCACTAAGTCAAGAAATAAACAAATTAATATCCACTATTCACTCGAAACCCGTTATTTTGTTAATTTGAAACTAGACACACTCGGAATCAGCAATATATACTATAATGTGACTATATTGTTGTTTCAGTTTTGTTCTTAAGAGCAAAAAACTCTTGTTCCAAGCCGATGGTTTGTCACAGATCCAGACTTCTAGTTCCGATTGTCAGTATTTCCGCTAGCCTCTTCTAGGAAAGCATAAGTCGCGACATGTTATAATTTGCAGTTGTTCTTAAAACAAAAATTAATGTTCCTTTTTCTATAATTACACATTACAGAAATGAACTTATTTTTTTTTACCTATCAGCCCAAAGAATGGTGGCTATGTAATAGTTTCTAAATGACCAAAAATATCTCCCTAGTTTAAAATTAATATACTCTACGTAGAAAGAGAGAGAGAGAGAAAGACAGAGAGGGAGCGTTCGGATTTGATACATTGGGTGGGGTATCTGCCTTCGGGAAGTTAGCAAAAATAGGTACACAGCGAATTAACTTGAGAACAATCGTGCCCCACTAAATAATATAGGCATGGAACTCACAAAAATCACAATTCCAGTTACTTGCCGTTGTCGGGATTATATTTTGGGCTTGCACATGTGTATTCGTTGAGAGATGCCAACGCATGGTACACGTACATCAATTTGATCGTCTGGGAAGCTAAGAAACGGTCAAATCAACGATAACGAAACACTGCTTATTGAGACGGAGACATCCTTCGAGATTATCGGTAAAAAATGTTATCCATCTAGAAAACTGGAACATTTCAATCGAGACAGAATCAGGAGAAAACCGGGACACGCAACCAGGGCTTCTGCCGACAAATTTCTTGGGCACCGATTAATTGAACGAGACTCTTTTATTCTGCTTCTGAATTGTTGTGCCCATGGTAATTTAATCACTTTCATAACTGGGGTATTTTTTAAGTGTGTTGAGGTGAAAGAAGGCCTCCACCAGAAAATACTAAAAGATATTTCTGAAATAGCTAGTAAGTGTTTGGGTGATGATGTTGGTACTGACGTCATCACACCAAATTCTATTCTACAACATTTAGTACCAGCTACTTCTACTGATCATTAATGGCTTCGTTTAGGCACCTTTTAATCATCGCTGTCATCATGGCTTTCAATATTTTACAACAAAATATTCAGGGCATCTCTGCGCATGGCCAAGAGTTTAAACATTATATATTTGGTCTGCCGGTTAAACCGGATATGCTGTGTATTCAAGAAACTTTTTAAAACCAAATTTAAATTTCACCTTACCAGGATATATTCCCATTAGGGAGGATAGAATTGGTAAGGACCATGGTGGATTACTTATATTTATCAAACGAGAAATTTCTTATACTGAAATTAAGCTCCCAACATTTGGAAGCATTGAATGTCAAGCTGTTCAAATATCAACAGAAAGTGGAAAATTGATCAATGTTGTCAATTTATACAACCCATGTAAAAAGCTTGATATGGATGATTTCAATTTATTAAAGTCCCATATGTCTGGTTCATTTATAATTGCTGGGACTTCAATGCTCATAATGTATTATGGGGTAGTCTTTCCAGTGATTGTAATGGTAAGCTTGTTAGTGATTTTATTGACAATAATAGTCTAGTTTTTTTAAATGATGGGTCAGGTACGAGACTTAATATCAGGACTGGTACCTTGTCCTGTATTGATCTCACCTTGTGTTCCCAAGATATATCCAGCAATTGTACGTGGAATGTTGATCATGCTTCCCCTTGTGGGAGTGATCACTTTCCAATTTCTATATCTTTCGGCATATCTCCGGTATCTGGTGGAACTGGTGGACCCCCTCGTTGGAAATTGAAGAAAGCAAATTGGAATGCTTTTGACAAGCATATTAAAAATACTTTGACAGATGATCTTTTCAGTGATGATGTTGATGTATTTGAATCTAACGTAATAGGTGCCATAAACGAAGCTGCGAATAATTCCATCCCAAAAACTTCGGGGAATCCCCCTTTTAAAAAACCAGTACCCTGGTGGAATGATGATTGTGATCGGGCAATTAAAGAGAGGAGGAAGGCTAAAAATAGGGCGTGCCGTACTAGGCTGTATGTTGATATCGTTGAGTACAAGACCGCACTGCGGTGGTCTAATGGTTAGAGCGTCGGCCTCGTAAGCGGTAGGTACTGGGTTAGATCCTAGGCCCGGTCATACCTAAGACTTGAAAAATGGAACTTGCTGCTCCCTCGCTTACGCTCAGCATTAAGAGGATAGAACAAGGACTGGTTCGCTCGGTGTCAGTATAATGTGACTGAGTGGGGTGTCATGTCTGCCTACGGCATGATATTTCAGTGGGAGAGCACTATAAAATGGCAGCATTAGATCTGCTCTGTTACAAGTAGGTACCCCTGCCCCTGCTCCTCCCCTCCCTTCCCTTCCCCGTCGTGATATAGCTGAAAAAATGTTGAAAGCGACGTTAAACCCTATTCACTCACTCACTCGTTGAGTACAAAAGAAAAAAAGCTGTAGTGCAGCGTGTAATTAAAAGCGCTAGAAAAGGTTCCTGGCGAAATTTCTGTTCGACTATAAATAACCAGACTAGTATTAAAAAAGTATGGAACCATGCTAAAGCCATTAATGGCAATAAAAAAAATCATTATCTGTTCCTACTTTAAGTAAAGAGGATAATTTGTATAGTTCAAATTTAGAAAAATGCGACGTGCTGGCTGACAGTTTCGCTTTTGTTAGCAGCGATGAGAACTATGACCCTGAGTTTATTGCCAATAAGCAGAAAATGGAATTGTTGCATGAACATTCACTTGATAATATTCAATTTGATGAAATGTCTGTTAATGAAGATTTTACCTTAATTGAATTAAAGCAGGCCATTCATTCATCCAGTAACTCTTCACCTGGTGAAGATGGAGTCTCATAGGATTTTTTTTGGCACCTTCCTGATACTTGCCTTGATGTTTAATTGTCATTATATAATACTGTCTGGGTTCGTATGCGTTTGCCTGCGGCCTGGAAACGGGCTGTAGTTATTCCTGTGGCTAAGCCTGGTAAGAATAGTTCACTGCCTCCCTCTTATCAACCGATCGCCCTCACTTCTACCTTGGGTAAATTAATGGGGAAAATGGTAAATAATAGGTTATTATGGTTTCTCGATAAAAAATAACATTTTCTCGCCCGTGCAAAGCGGGGTTCGACGTCGTAGGTGTACTGCAGACCATGCCGTGACTTTGGAGACAGACATCCGGAACTCCCTAGCTAATGGAGAGTTCTTGTTGTCTGTTTTCCTTGATGTAGAGAAAGCTTACGAAATGGTCTGGAGGAAGGGGTTACTGATAAAAATGATGAAATATGGTATTACCGGTAGAATGTTAGGATATGTAAAAAGTTTTCTGACGAATCGTTTTATTGAAGTTAGAATTAATAAAGATTATTCTCGTGCAGTTAACATTCAAAATGGAACCCCTCAAGGTAGTGTTATCTCCCCCTCAAGGTAGTGTTATCTCCCCTCAAGGTAGTGTTATCTCCCCCTCAAGGTAGTGTTATCTCCCCCTCAAGGTAGTGTGGAACCCCTCAAGGTAGTGTTATCTCCCCCACATTATTTAATCTTATGGTCAATGATCTCCCTTTAGCCGTAAATAGCAAACTTAAATGCTCCCTGTTTGCGGATGACAAGGCCATTTGGTTTTCGGGTAGAAATTTTCATGTGGTTGTTAAGTATATCAAGCAGGGCCTTACTGATATTGTGACCTGGGGTAAGAAATGGGGATTTAAATTCTCCCCTACCAAGTCTGAAGCAGTGATATTCACCAGGCGTCCACTACCAGTTGTGCTAGAATTATTTTTGAATGGTGTTCGCCTTAAGGTGTCTACTACTTTTAGATTTCTTGGTTTGATTTTTGATAAAACATTAACTTGGGGTCCTCACATTGATTATCTAGTAACTAAATGTGATAAAGTTCTAAATTTAATGAGGTCGGTGTCGTCCATAACATGGAGAGCAGATAAGAAGTGTCTACTTTTATTACAACGGGCGATGATTAGATATCGCCTAGATTATTGTTGCCAGGTGTATGATTCGGCTGCTCAGACGCTCAAAAAGAAATTAGACTCTATTCAGTACAAGGCGTTGCGTATTTGTACTGGAGCTATGTCTAATACCCCATTAAATGTATTGCAGGTTGCTTGTAATGAGTTCCCTCTTTTTATACGCCGTAAATTATGTACTGTGAAATATGCATTGAAATTAAAAACCTCGTATAATAATCCAGCGAGTCGTACTTTGGATGACTCTTGGTGTGATAAGTTTTTTATAACACTGGTGTGCGCCGTGCTGAGCCTTTCAGTATACGGGTAAAGAACTTATTTAGTCAGTTTTCTGTTCAGGATTTTTCATTGCTTAAGTTTTCTCCTTATGTTTTTCCGCCATGGCAGTTTGTTAATCCTTTGGTTTTTGATCAGTTACACATGAAAATTAAGAAGAGTGACCCTCCAAATCTTATTCAGTTGTGCGCTAAAGAGCACATTTTTTCCAACTGGAATTCTTGTTTACATATTTATACGGATGGGTCTAAGTACCCGGATACAGATAAAACTGGCTCCGCGTTTTGTGTTCCGGAGATAAAAGATAGTCGTTTTGAGCGTCTGAGCGACCATGTATCTGTTTTTAAAACTAAACTGGTAGCTATTTTGCTATATTTGCAGTGGATTAGTGATTTTAATCCATTTAGAGTGGTAATCTTGACCGATTCCTTAAGTGCCATTCACGCATTACGTAATTTCAATCCGTCGGAGAGTTGTCCTCTCCTGTATGAAATAATGCATGCAGTTACAACTTTGTCGTATCGAGGTGTCACGGTGGCCTTTGATTGGATGCCGGCTCACTGTAATATACGAGGCAATGAAATGGCTGATCAGCTGAACAGAAAAGCAATGTCTTTGATCAACATCACCGTACCGTATGGCAAGCCAAAGTGCTTTTTATTCCGAATTTCCGATATCGGGAATTCAATTCCCGATATCGGAAATTCTAATTTCCGATATCGGAAATTGCACTTCCCGATATCGGAAATAGAATTTCCGATATTGGGAATTAGAATTTCCGATATCGGAAATTCAGTGATTTCCCATATCGGGAATTCAATTTCCGATATCAGGAATTGTCTCCGAATTTCCGATATCGGAAATTGCAATTCCCGATATCGGAAATTCAATTTCCGATATCGAGAATTCTAATTTCCGATATCGGGAATTGCAATTTCCGATATTGAGAATTCAATTTTCGATATCGGAAATTGAAGGTCATGAATTTCCGATATCGGAAATTTTAATTCCGATATCGGGAATTCAATTCCCGATATCGGAATTTCTCGAATAAAAACCACTTTGGCTTACCATAGTACCGGCCTCTCTGAATGTCAATGAAGTTATGGCTCGTTTGAAGCCATACTTTATTGACATGTGGCAGGAGCAGTGGATATATTCCAACAAAGGCCGGTTTTATCATCATCTTCAGCCTTGTGTTACAACAGGAGCCTGTGTACCTATGTCCAGTCGTAAGGCAGATGTTCTATTATCTGGGCGTCTCGCCGTAAATAGTGTATTATTTAATATGAACCTGCATCCAACTGGCCTTTGTGAAACCTGTAATGTTATGGATACAGTTGAACATTATCTTACATTATGTACACGACATACAAGGCATAGACATCAATTATTTGTTGACCTCACTTTAGTTGGGGTTTTTAGTAATATTTTTGACAATATTCTAAAGCCTGAAAAGAATAGGGATAAAATATTCAAAGCAGTGGTTAACTATATATTAAGAACACGTCGTTTCATGTTCAACTAAATTAGACCATTGGCATTTTAGTTATGTCATTATGAAGTGATGCACCATACAAATGTCTACTTGCTTGATTGGCCACGGGATACCAGTGGAGGTCCCGGGGGTGAGTCAAGTATGTGGACTGTAATGTATTAATGTCTGCTAGCTTGGCCCTGGGGTGGCAGTATCGCCTGACCTTAGGGTTGAGGGTGGGGGGATTGGCTTAATGTCATACTTAGGGTTGAGTTTAGTTGACAGTTTGATATTACTAGTATCTTGGCTTGCATCTGGGGTGTCAGCATTTCCTGGCCCCGGGGGTTGGTTTGGTGACTAGTGTGCATTTTAATTCATATTTTAATGTTATGTGTTTATATCACATGTACTGGTCTTTGGTCTGATTTGTTGAGCATAAAATTATTATACACATATTTTTAACTTAATCATAATACAGTATGATCATTGAAAGTCCTTTAAATAAGTGTACATAATTATTGGCTTGTGTCATTTTTGTGTATAATAATACAATAATATAATAATTTGTGTATATGTTTATATCCCTTTCTTGGGTTCATATAGTATTTTATGGCCTTTTTAATCCTGATTTTATCAAAGGGTCGTTGGACTATAACTGATGTACTGGCACTTAGTATTATAATTGCATTCTCTTTCCTTCATCGCCTTCCTGTGGATTAAAATCATAGTAATATATTGATTATATACATATATATTTCTTTACAAATCACCGCATAGTATTTAATATATTTATTCATCATATAAGCAAACTCAATGCACAGATAGTGGCGCACATACTTTTTACAAAGTGAGCGCCATCAAAATTCAAACTCTGTCTGTCTGGCAACCGTTACATTACTGGCTACCTACCAAGTTGGCATTTGGGTTACAGCACTTCGCTTCCCGAGTGGATTTGAGCGACAGGACGTGACGTGATCATGGTATAGAGGAATTATCATTCTTCTAATAGAAGTGCCGAGCAGAATCACCCGTCAAACTTCACAGGACGTGACGAGATCATAGTATGGAGGAACTATCATTCTTCTAATAGAAGTGCCGATAACAATAACCCGCCACACTTCGTTTTCTGCTTTAATAAGGCACAAGTCTCTAAGCGACTGGATGCATGGAGAGGACGGAGATGGATGGATTTCTTCTGTGTAGTTGATGGATTTTACAATTATGATTAAAACTAGATCTGGAAGTACGCTCTCCATCGCCAAGATCGGGAGCGACTGTTGTAGATCTGGTTTCCGTAGACTTTCAACGGCGGATGGAAGTTTGCAGGAAGGTAAACATACCGGTAGTTCCCGCCTACGAAGTTGGGCCATCATGACATGAAGGAACCAGACTTATGGCTATATATCGGTTATCCAATTTTGCGCCTCGACAAAAAATGCTGAAACAAAAATAAAATAAATACCAACTGCTCCACCCCTGGCCTATATACAATAAAATGTCATAAATATGATGAATAAACATTTATGTGTTTCACTGTGTTTACATAGATATACGTTCATGAAACCGACAAGAATCGAATGGCCATCGTAGAAAATTACATGCGAAATAGATTTGCATATGCTATTAAACGTGTAATCATCCGCATGTGCGAGCACCTTTCTTTGGTTTCAATTTCTGCAATTTGTACAAGTTTCTATAGTCAAGGAAATATTATCAAACATCCATTTATCATAACCATGTGTAACATATGCAAATTGTCATATTTAACATTTATGTAGTGCACGTTGCAAATATAATGAAATACGAAAATGCCATTACATGAAACCTAGCAAGTTCATACGTTTTATGTTCAATTTCACCAACTCGTCATCTATATAGGAAATGTTTCAGAAATATACAGATTTAATAATCCCAGTGAAATGTAGATAAAAACCATTGATTTCACCGTATATTACACGTTTATGGAAGACTCGTATGTACAAGTATATATCACAAGTTGGTTACATACATATGCCAATGACCTGCCCACTGTATGGCGAAGCTATGGCAAATATTTTTATTTGCTTACATGCATATACGAACCGACTGGAGTTTATTTTAAATCCGACTATATAAAATCCTTCATCACACGGGTTGAATATAACTAAACTAGTACATACGCAATGTGCTCACTATGGTATTCAAATGTTAAGCGAACGCAATCATTTAATTTTCCTCAACTTACTTGTCAAATGTCTGTGAATGCGACCATTCACCAGGGTATCAGATGTAAGTAAAACTACATATTCACTACGGCAGATCATCTCCCATTTGCAACCAATCAAATTAATGTACACCCCAAACATTCCACGTGGTTATGTCATATAGCTGAAATTAGGGACTCTCCAAGCTGCACTGTACAGTTAAATTATTATGAATATCTAATTACACCATATCGGAAATGTATTATAAATGAATGCAAATTTCGGACTCTCGCATTCCTGCACTATACATTTAACATACATGTTAAATGTACAATTTTCTGTAGTGGAAGGAAGAAGAAAGTGATGAAGTAAACCTTTGTTTTTGAGTTAATAAAAATGACCCCTCTCCCCGTTAAATTAGTAGATGTATGGTTTTTATTTCACAACAGTTTAACTAAATGTAGCTGTTCCAAACATGGGAGACAACTCCACAGGACAATACCATACACATGTAGGGGAGAGAAATCTGAATATTCCAAACTAACATAGGCATATGAAAATGTGACTTTTGATGATTTCTTGATTTTGGGGTCACAGTGACCTTGACCTACTGACACAAAAAAGAGTAATTTTTTAAGATTTTTTTATTCTGGGGTCACAGTGACCTTGACTTTTGACATTGACCTAAATTTTGGTACATGACAAACCGTCTACCCGTAAATTCTCAATGGACACAAAAAATCATGATTTTTCACAATTTTGGGGTCACATCGTGTCCCCCTAATGTATCTGCTGACACAACAAAATGTTATTTTTAATAATTTCCTGATTTTGGGGTGAGAATGACCTTTAACCTTGACCTAACTTTTGGTATGCGAAACTTTATTTCGCCCTATTGAATCCTGACAAAAATTTTTTTTTAATATTTCCTGCTTTTTCTGTCACACTGACCTTTGACCTTGATTCTGGTGTCACAGTGACCTTGACTATGGACCTGGATCTGAATTTTGGTACATGACAAAACGGCTTCCCGTAATTTCTCAATTGACTCAGAAAATCATGATTTTTAACAATTTCACAATTTTGGGGTCACAGTGACCTTGACCTTTGACCTTGACCTACATTTTGGTAGGTGACACATTGTGTCCTCCTAACGTATCTACTGACGCAAAAAATGTTATTTTTAATAATTTCCTGCTTTTGGGGTCACAGTGACCTTTGACGTTGACCTAATTTTTTGGTATGCAAAACTTCGTTTCCCCGTATTGAAATAGAATTTTTAATGATTTTCTGATTTTCGGTCACACTGACCTTTGACCTCTGATCTCGACCTACATTCGGTATGCAGCACATCGTTCCCCCTAGGGCATCCACTCACCAAAAATTAGAACTGTAGATAGAAAACGGTCAATGATCAACGATTTCCTGATTTTAAGGAACAGTGACCTTTGACCTCCGACCTCGACCTTAATTTTGGTATGCGACACATCGTCTCCACCTAGCATATCCACTGACAAAAAATTGTAGCTGTGGATAGAAAAAATTCACAGATATAGATCGGACACGAACACTTCAGTGGTTTCCTGTTTTTTCAGGCCAGTGGCCTTTGACCTCTGACCTCGACCTTCATTTTGGTATGCGACATATCGTCTCCCCGTAGGGTATCCACTCATCAAACATTGGAACTTTAGATAGAAAACTGTCCCAGATATAGACCGGACACGGGGGACGGACAGACGGACGGACGGACGGAAACAGCCATCACATAATACGTCCGCCTTTTGGCGGGCGTATAAAAATGAAACAATTATGTTTTGTGTCCCGATAGCCGCAATTATATAAAACCAGTTATATGAAAATGCTCAATGACGGGAGAATGCCATCATGCAGTTTCATAGAGTACAATACCTATATAAAATGAAAACACTGAGAAAAAAACTTTGGAACCACTTTCCAGGTTCAGCTCCTGGCCCCCTGATTATTAGTTCAATTTTATTCTCATCAAACATGTAAAATGGCTTCGTGCTATAAGACTGTATAATACTGATATGTACTGTGTATATGTATAATATCTTATCACTATGTGACTCATTATCGTAAAACATTATGTGAAAATCCTTAAATATAGAAAATAAAAAATATATAAAAATGTTCAAAATAACCTAAAAACATTGGGTGGGGGAAATGTCCACTGGGGGAAATGCCCACTGGGGGAAATGTCCGTACACCGGGGGGCCAAAGTGGTCCTTGTCCCCCCCCCCCCCACATTCTCTCTGAATATTGGGGAGACTTGACTGAAATTCTTGGTCACATTGATAGAAAAAAAATAATTCTGGGCTCTATTTTAAATTCATCTGTCAGGTATGTTAATGATACCGATTCCATGTACTAATGTACATGATTATCTATAGATTTATGTGTATATCATAGAATAAATCGCAAATAATATAGATATTCTTAAATCTCAGATTGTCACCGGAGATGTTTTTCTCCATGAAAGCCATACAATAAATAAAGGCACAGATTTAAACATGTTTCTGTTGTAAGTATATAATGATTCACAGTCAATTCACCCACAAACCGATTCACCCACAACCAATTCACCCACAACTTCAGGTCAATTCACCCACAAAAAAAGTCAACTCACCCACAATCAGGTCAATTCACCCACATTCTCAGTGTTGCTTAAAGCCCCGTTCACATGCACACTTTTACTCACGTATGCAAATTTGCACCCTATGTAAAAAAATACACATGTGTATTTCTTGTCATGTGAACGGAAATACACATGTATGTATATTTGCACTTTGAGTTTATTTGCATCTGGTCAAGAGCAGGTGCAAAAGTATATTTGCACATGTGTAAATTTAAACATGTGTATTTTTACACAGGTGAGTAAATTGTGTGCATGTGAACGGGGCTTATATGTTCATCATACATAATGAGTAAATTTCAGGACATGGGTATATTGCATATATTGAGCAATTATTTGACTGTTTTTTGGAGGCGATAGTCTGGGAAAGTGTTATGGAAAAATAGTAAACATTAGAATTTTAGCCAAGGTTGATTTCAAAGCAACATTTGAAATAACTGAAATTTATTAATCCACAGGTGTCACAGTGTAGTAAACAATCACTCATTGTATAAATAATCTATGGGTAGATTACAAATAAGAGGCAAAACAATGCTTAGTCTATTAACTACATTTTATTCTTCAGAATGATCAAGTTTGAATATTACATGTTTTTGAATAAAATATACACAATATATATATTGCACAATATATATCATTTAGTACAGACCATGAAATATAATACTTATATTGTATAATCTGTTTCTTAAAATAGTAATGTTTCATACATATAAATGTATTAGCTTCATACATGTAATTGAGCAATGTAACAGAATAGCAAATGAAATGGTATCAAAGCACACTTTGATGGAAATTCCAGCATTTAGAACAAAATTATGACAAAAGAAAATTAAGGAAGAGCAGTTCATGCTGTTGGTCCATACAGGTTTCCGATGGCTCGCAGAAGCTGGGATGCAGTCTTACTTCCATCACGATACTCTCCCCATAATCCAAAAATCTTTCCTTGGATCTGACAGTAAAGTTCTTTTTTTTTCTTCAAAGTTTCCCCGCCGATACCAGTCTCATCTGCAAGTTTAGAAACTCTGCCTCACGGAAGAGCAGAGGTTCAAGGATATAAAACATATCTTCGCATTTCACGTTAAATACTAAGCAGTTGGGCCCGCGATGAAATTCACACCTGTCACACTTAGCTCGCAGTGGATTGGCCTTATCAGGCAGCTTAGCGCGTTCACAGATAGATTGCCACACTGGCTCGCAAGGATGGCTTCATACAGCCAGACCGAGTTCTCCAACCAGGTCCATATCCATAAATATGTTGAATAAGCCAACATTGAGACTGTGGGTGAATTGACCTGGTTGTGGGTGAGTTGACTATTTTTTGTGGGTGAATCGACCTGAAGTTGTGGGTGAATCGACTGTTGGTGAATCGGTTTGTGGGTGAATTGACTGGATACCATATTAATAACCGACGCCAATAGATTGTTATTATAACGATTTGCCAGTGACATTAAGAATATAATTTATCCAGCTGTACAGATTGACATCTAGTTTTAAATTATTCACCCACATTTTTTTTCTAACTGCAAAAATAGCAATCAGATACAGTATCCACTTCAAATAATGTTGGCGTCACTAAGTAATATAAACAAGACCAGGTGTGGGCTTGTCTGGTCTTGTAGAAAAAAAAACAAAGGGAATTCATAAAGGGGGTCTACTGACACTCCAGCAGATCAGAATGTTTGTGAACGTCGTTTGCACAACTGTATTGTGTGTAACAACTACCGACGTAAACGACATATGGACAGGTTAATGACACATCTTTATTACTATAATTGGTCTTTCACAAAAACATTTTCAACTGTGTAGACATTTTGAAACATAATGATTCAACCAAAACACAGCATAGGCCTATGCCACATTTACTTCGCCTGTGGGTTATGATAGGTGGCTTGCCCGGTCTGCAACCGCACACATGTGTAACCCAGTCAATGAAGACAAGCCGGTTCCTGGTGTAATTAATTAATAACAGTGTATTCACCATGTCTCTCATGGAATGAACTAAAAGGGATAAAGCGAGAAAAAGGGAAAAGGGGCAGCGACTGCCAATGTCCTGCCAATGAACAAAAGGGCATGAATGAGTACACTTACATTCATAGATAATGTATAACACAATTTGAGCATATGCAAGTAATACATATTCGCATATATATGACACATGAAACCGTTCCATAAACTTATACAAAATTCGTCATAATCAACTTGCATAGGAATATAGTAGTTTAATACTTTACAAACCAGGCAATGTATTATGCTTATCATAATGCATCATTTAGGAATCAAATAATCTGATCGGAGCTGATTATCATTAATTATATTACTCCGTATTAGATAAAATCATTCAACATATTAATCTCATTATCTGATATCATTGTTGATATCGCCAAATACACCATGGTACTGACCTGTTGAACACTCTAATTCTATGGTGTATACAGACAAGCCACAGACTGGTAACTCAATAGGTCACCTAAAATAGTACAATCAAATAATTAATCTGATCCATAGACTTGGAAACATTTACTGAATGTAATTTAATTAATAAAGGATTTGAATAATAATATAATCCATTCATTGGTACAAAAGATATTACAAGAAATATAATCTTACACTGCGGATCGGTGCTCATATAACTTATGCAGAGAAACAATCTGCCTAACGCAGTTATATCTATTTCGCGCCATTTAGCCTATGACCTTCATATGATTACACTTCATCGACGTTACAGAGATATACATGTAATGTGATCACTTGAATATCGTTCTGTACAACAATAATACCAAACGTACAAACATGACAGTACTCACGTTCGAAACCGGGAATACTCCAGATCAGAACAGCGTAGCCTTATTTACAGGTAATGTTCGCATACCACCATAATCGTGATGAAACCGTGGAATTAGGAACGTCTGTTTCCTGCTTGTTTACAAGATGTCTTCACGAACAAGGAACATAAGCGCCACCTATCGACTACTCGGCACACTACACATACAATGCAAATGTACTTAGGGGCGACCACTCCATTATACTTGGAACAAGCCAAATTTACGGTTAATGGGGAACAACTCTCAGTGCACCAGGCCACATCCCTTCCGGACGGATCGCTGTCTAGTCCCTGGACACGCGCGGCTACCCACATTCGCAATACCTGACGAAACGGCACTCGACCACGGCAGAGGAACAGCACCAGTCGCCAACTAAGATGCAAGCAAACACGGATGAAGAAAGACCATATTACCTGAGGGCACTTCCTCCTATCGAGTCCTAGACGACGACCAGACGAGGCACGTTGGTGACACTGGAAACTGGCATAGTTTCCCACCTAACCAACAACGTCTATTCCGTTCCGATATGCATCACTGGCTTCCTTGAACAGGGCAGAGCTTAACTTAAGTAGAAAATCTGACAAACTGTCGTCAGTCGTGGTGCCTCTAGGGTCACTCTCAACTCGTATGGCACCGCAAGTTTCAGACTGTTCACTGCCACGAGCCTGAGATTCCTCCATGGCAGCATGCTGTTGCACTGCAGAACGAGGCTCTCCATAAGGGTTGGAGTGACGACCTGCACCGGCACGCGTAGTTCGTCTCGGGGTAGGAACAGGACATGCCTGTTGTCTTGGCATAACTTGTCTTCTCACTGGGACACGTGGAACTGGATCACTATCAGGAGCATAATCTAGACCAATAAGGACTCCTTCCTCTTCGGATTCACTGGATGACTGTGCACTAACATGTTCATTTGGCTCCGAAACAGTCTCCTCCCTAGGTGTGGCTGACAGTAGAACTGTATCTGGACACATACGTAGATTTGATCGATGCACACTCGTCGTGAGGCCACTACCATCACATGATTCAATGGAGTAAACCTGTTCATCTGGACCTAGACAGCGAACCACTTTATACACCTTCGTTTGCCACGCATCTTGGATTTTGTTCCGACCTTTCACTCGATTGTGGATGAGCACTCTATCTCCGGGTGCAAGCGGCTGACTACGCAACCCCTTATCTAGAACTCGTTTCCGGGATTCTGCTCCTGCATCCATTCGTTCTTGGGCTCTTTCGTAAGCCTCTCTCAAGGCTCGTTGGTGTTCAATGAGCCAATCGCTAGGTTCATTCGGGTCTTCTTCATCCTCTCCTCCAAGTAGTAGATCTATCGGGAGCTTGGGATCTCTGCCGAACAGCAAATAGTATGGTGAATAGCTCGTACTCGCATGCGGTGTGATGTTATATGCGAAGACGACTTCAGACAGATGTTTCGACCAAGATTTCTTCTGGACTGGTAGAAGAGAACGCAACAGGTCATGCATAGTGCGGTTAAATCTCTCGCACTGCCCATTACCCTGAGGGTGATATGGGCTAGTGCGAGACTTCTTTATCCCACACAAGCGACAAAGTTCCAGGATTACTGATGCCTCAAAGCTGCGGCCTTGATCGGAGTGAATTCTAAGGGGAATCCCAAACTTGTTGAACCATTCTTTGACCAGGACTCTTGCTGTAGTTTCCGCTCCTTGGTCCCTTGTGGGGATCGCCACTGTGAATTTCGAAAAGACATCGGTCATGACGAGTACATTCTCATAACCATCACTACTACGTTCAAGTTGACAGTAATCGAGAGCAACTACTTCTAGAGGTCTTGTTGCAAGTAGACTACCCGCCGGTGCCCTGACACGAGGATGGGGCAATTTGGAAACTGTACAACGCTCGCAATCCTTGCACCACTTTTCCACGTCAGCATAGATGCCAGGCCAATAACACCGTTGGCGGATGAGTGCCAGTGTCCTCTCGACTCCTTGGTGTCCCAGTTGATCATGCATAGCTGTCAATACTGTATTCTTCAGTGCCTCTGGCAGAATCAGCTGCTTTAGCTTGCCCAGGGTGCGGTCGTTCACTTGTCGATATAGAATTCCACCATCCATCTCCAGCCTTTCCCACTGCTTAGTAAGGGTCAACACACGTCGCGGAAGGTGTCTGCGTTGTCCGAAATTCGGCTTGCAACCGTTTTTCCAGAAGGGGAGAAATGCCTTGATGGTTGGGTCCCTTTCTTGCAGGTTTTGTATCTCTGTCTTGGAATAACTGGGGAAGCTACTTAATACCTCCATGGGTGCAGGTTCATCACTAACCTCTGCTTGAATTGCACTGGTGACCGCAACACTACCTGCCAGTACACTTGCAGCGCAGACCTCAACTGGAATGTCCGTGACCTTTCCCATTGCAGTACAAGCTGCACGGAAGTCATCCCCTGTGACTGTTCCCTCGTGTGCCTGTGGCAGTCTCGACAAAGCGTCTGCGTTGGTATTCGATTTCCCCGAACGATAGCGGATTTCAAAATCAAACACAGCTAACTGAGCTACCCATCGCTGCTCCACTGCTCCTAGTTTAGCAGACTGGAGGTAGCTGAGTGGATTGTTATCCGTGTATGCTACGAATTTACTTCCCAGCAGATAGTCTCGAAACTTGTCTGATATAGCCCATTTAAGGGCTAGAAGCTCCAGCTTGAAAGAACTGTAATTGGACATGTTTCTTTCGGTCGGGCGTAGTCCCCTCGAAGCATATGCGATGACCCTGCGTTTACCATCTACCTCCTGTGAAAGTACAGCCCCTAATCCTTGGTGACTGGCGTCTGTTTCAACAATAAACGGGAGTTGGAAATCAGCATATGCGAGAATAGGCGCTGTAACTAAGCTGTCCTTCAGTGAACTAAATGCTCCTTCACATGTTGATGTCCATCTTTCTGAGAAGCTGAACTTCTTCCGGTCCTTTAGATCTCTCTGGCACATTGCAACAAGGTCGTTCAGTGGTCTGGCAGTACGAGCAAATCCAACTACAAACTTTCTGTAATAGCTCGCGAACCCTACAAACATCCTGAGTTCCTTTAGATTTGTGGGTGCCGGCCATTTGCTAACAACTGCTATTTTGTCCGGATCCGTTGATATACCTTGAGCCGATATCACATGCCCGAGATGCCGAACTTCTTCCCTGAGGAAAAAGCACTTTCTAGGCGACAGTTTCATTCCCAGTTGCTCCATCTTCGTCAACACAATCTCCAGTCTCTTGATGTGTTCTTCAAAAGTAGCCGAATAGACGACAACGTCATCTAGATATACCAGTAGGAATTCAAAAAGTTCCTTAGAAAAACATCTTTGCATTAACCCTTGGAATGTTCCCGGGGCGTTTGAGAGGCCAAATGGCATCCTACGAAATTCGTAGAGCCCAAACGGAGTCACGAACGCTGTCTTTGCTGCATCTTTCGGGTCCATTGCTACCTGGTTGTAACCGCTGGCGAGATCGAGCGTCGAGAAGTACTGAGCGCCACAAAGATGGTCAAGTGTATCCTGGATTCGAGGAAGAGGAAATGCGTCACGTCGTGTCTTCTGATTCAGCCTGCGATAATCAACGCATATGCGAAGATCACCAGTTTTCTTTCGTACCAAGACTATTGGAGCAGCATAAGGTGAGTGACTCTCTTGAATGACATTTTTCTCTAGTAATTTCTGTATATGTCGGCGTACCTCGTCAAGCTGGTTCGGTGGGATCCTTCTACAAGGCTGGGCCACTGGGATTCCATCCTCGGTAGGTATAGTGTGCTGCACTATATCAGTGTATCCCAAGTCATCGTCATCTTGTGCAAATGCACCCTTGTGTCTGCGAAGCAGATCTTTTAGCTGCATTCTTTCTTGTTCCGTGATGGGCAAGCTTTCCACATCTTGCAACATTTTGTCGTATTTACTATGCACTACAGCTTCCGTGGATGTCTCGTGCACCTGACCGGTAACTTCAGATATGGCTGGATTGAGTTCTACGAAGTATGGCTGATAACTCTGTTCAGTGGTTGAATGGTTCATCTCAACATAGTCAGCTGAATGTATGGTACCCAACCAATTCCGTGGTTGCAGCCACAAATCTTCATTACTAAGATTGGCCACCCTCACAGGCAGAATATTCGCATCTGCGGTGCAGCAAGTGTTCACCACCTGCAGGCTTGGGGGAAGAGACGTTGCAACTGCTTCAACTGTAACTGTGGATTTGGAGCTTGGATTCCCTCTAAATCCACACGTATCGATGACACAAATTGACCAAGCAGGAACATGTACGGGACGCTTCCCTGCCACCTTAGCAATACCAAGTAACTGCACATCTTGTCGTTGTTGTTGGAGTACCACACCAAAAACTTTGTTCCATTCCTCTGGAATTTCCTGTAGAGATGATTCACCATCGGCACCTTTCACCACATGGAGACATTCACGGATGACATTCATTCCCAACAGTCCAGGCATCTTCTCTTTCCGGAGACGACCCAACGGATCAGTGGGGTCCTTGACAACAAGGACTCCAGTGCATGGCAAAGACTTACCTAGAGCTGTAATTTCCAGCTCAATGTAACCAAGGTAGGGAATCTCTGAGTCATTCGCAGCCGCCAGCTTCAGCCATTCAGTCGTAGGAATAAGTGGGCTGACCTTGTCCTGCAAATACTTATGGAAAAAACTTTCAGTGATAGTAATAACTTGTGATCCGGTATCCAGGAGACATGACACCTCCACTCCCGCCATCAGTACCTGGGTAACAACACTGTCTCCAACCACCTTGTTATATATGTTTTCTCGTGAACTGTAGTCATCTTGAGGTTTAGAGCCTGCAACTTCCCCTCCTACCACCTGGCTCATTGTGGCAGGGGGTTGGAGTTTAACGACAACAGGGGGGTCGGGTGCTTCCCAGCTCTTTTCGGGCATTGCCT
>JAVTVY010039786.1:0-17677 GCA_036873755.1 Hanleya hanleyi | reverse complement strand
TTTCGTCGGCAAAATAAGGAGAACCATTGACATTAGAACCTTGATTTTTGGCATGAACGTGCATTAGGGCATTGTTACCAGCAAGTTCTGATCTGAACTAATTCTGATTAAAATTAGATTGATAATTAACACTTCCGCATATTGTTATATATATGTAAGCTGTAACCTGTAACGTGTATCCTGTTTCACATTCAAACATGTCATCATTGCCAAGAAAACTGTGGTCCGTTTTGCTCCAGCGTTTTATCGCATTTAATGAGTAGGCCTATCAGTTACTCTCCGGCTAAAAATACCCTACTGCATATACCCTCAAAAATTCAGCGCTGTTTGCACAACGAAGCCGAGGTGGTTTAACGTTTATCATAAAGAAAATCACCGATCAACTGCCATAGAATATAATGTGAAACAAGGAAACCGGAATAGTACATTCATCAGATTGCCGATACCCAAAATGTGTTGTCTCATATATATAGATAACAACGTGATGTAGAGACGCTATTTATTCGTCTTTGTACCGGCTATGCTCAGGAGAATGACATAGAATCATTATTATCTTGTGCATAGAAGGTGTTGGTCTCGAGTTGAATTACCGTAAACTACATAAATGCTACCTTTCTATACTATAGTACTATATATAAAAATTTGGTGTATTGTTGGGAAAATAATGTGATTTAAAAAGTTGTTTCGATCCTGGACAAGGGCACTAAAAACCACTAAAGAGATGTAGATGTATTTTCACACGTAAAGCTTGAAATCTAGTAAACCTATATTATTCAATCTGTTTCCTTTAAAAAAAAATGTAAAATTAAATCGGTGATCGTTATTTATTTTGGAATGAAGGCGCATTAGGAGACTGTTACCAACAAGTTCTGAGCTGACCTATTTTTGATGGAAATTTCTGGTGATTTTTGATGAAAATCAGTGGCGATTCTGACTTGGGCGGTGCCCATCTTAATATAGGCAGGATTTCAACTGGGGGTGGGGATTTCCAAGAGTTCAGTTCGCGTTCGAGTCCTAATGCCTACTGTACTTCGTAGGTCCTGTGACGTTAGTCACACTGCTCATGTATAACAACATACCTGCAATAAAATCGAATGATTTAAATTTAGGACATTTGAGTTTATTCCTATGTCGGCCCAATAAGACCGAAGACAAGCGGGTCATATTCTTCCAAAACCATTGAAAACACTTAACCGCTCAACCGCTGGCATTTCGTAATTGATATACCGTGATAAATATAGAAGTTGCAGGTGTTGGACTTTTTGGAACGTAAACAGACCCGGTTAGTAGTATAGAAAGGGCAAACCTTCAGAAGGGAAACAGCACCGGGGGAGAACTCGAAAACTAATTTTTATTTTATTGGGAATATCTTCAAAGATGTAGATTCTAAATCTGAACGAAGTCCTCTCATCCGTTTTGGTCAATATTCGCTAAATGTTGTTTTTTTCACTTTAAAGGCTTATAACGCAAATGTCAAGGTCAGATATGTAGACAATGGAACATCACTTCAGACTCAGGCGTATACATGAGCCTAATTTTGTTACTGAATCTCAAATATGAATGGAATAATAATAATAATAATAATAATAATCAGTAGAATAACGATAGGTATTTACATTCGAAATGGAAAGACCGAATAAAGAGCCTTATGGGCTTCATACGCCCGTGCAAACCGTAACAATGTTGAACAGATTTGATGGAAAAGCAATCCCACACAATTGATATTATAATGGAAAAAAAACATTCGTAACTATGGATTTGAACTTGTGACGTTTTGACCGCACAGCTATTCTATGCTCCATTGCTACGAAAAGGTATACCCAAGTCCAGTAAGAGTGAGTGAATAGAAGTTAACGCATATCGCAACGAACCAACTAATCACCACTCAGCCAAGTTGCGTTCCTGCTACTTCAAAGAAGAAATCTTTGAAGCAGCATGGAACCAGACACCCTCCATCCACCCTGTAAAACACCGAGGACAGCACACAAGACAGACAGGACGCTTACATGGTGCAATAAAGACAAGAGATATTACAGTGCTAGACATCACATTATCAAGTTCCTGTTGCTTCTCAGCAAAATACATTGAAGCAACACCAATCCAAAACCGGAGACGGCTTATATCACACGTATAACGGAATTTTAATAACAGACTGACGGATGTTTAGACAGACAAATTATTATAATCAATCAAAATCAATTACTTGCAATGAGTTTGAGGTACGGTATATTTCAAATCTGGTCAAAATGCACATAAGTTATGACAGTAAGAACACAATTTTCCACTTTTTGTTACATTTTCTGGCCTAGGACCTTTGGTCTGAATTCACAGTTAAAAGTACTGGCAGAAAAGATGCCAGTACATTCAACTGTAAAATTACGTCGCACCGTATTTTACAATTACCGCTTTTTAACAGGCTTTTAACTGTAAAATGTTGCACCGTAATTTATAATTACCGTTTATTTACAGTCATTCAACTGTAAATTAGGTTGCATGTAATGTACAATTACCGTTTTTTTAACATCCTTCAAACTGGAAGGCCGAAATGGCCATTGCTCTTTCGCGTATTCGTGCTTACATAATCACGAAGGAATCTGGGGAATTAATACACGAATAGTGGGACACAACTGCAAGTCAGATAAAACCAAACTGAATGTTGTATCGTACAAAGCACGTGTCGGATGTTTCCTGCAAATGAGCGTTTCGTGTGCAAAGATATCAACCTCCTTTCAGAAGAAACTGGAATTTTATGTTACGTGTGTGCTAAGTTTACCCATTTCAGTTGATGTCAACTGAAATATCACAGTTCAATGTACAGATGAATGTGTTTACGATTAAATGTACTGTTAACTCCAACATACATTTACTGTGAAATAAAGGTAATTTATAACAGTGTAGACAATTAACGCATTGTTATTATGGTTAACATTGAATAATACTTGGTATCAAATTATAGATCATGCATCATAAAAACGCAACAATTACGTTTCAGAAGTAAGGAAACAACTCACCAACTTTCGCCGAATAAAGATGTTTAACTTACAGAAATGAGAATTTGGTATGATGTTTAACTTTAGCAATTCGCATATATGGAAATATGTTTTGAAAGGAAGAATAATTTAACCCTCTGTGGGAATCGAAACAATGACCCTCCAATCCCTGGAGTTGCACTTACTGTCTTAGCTATACCGACTCATTGATAATACTCAAAATTGACTTTATGCACAACTGGTTTTATAATACATGCAGAAATAACTATTTAGTACCGGGGTATTTAATGAGTTAGACAACCCTGCGCGCGAACAAGACATCATAGTTGTGCAGTTATATTGTGCACTTTCGGTCACAAGCATGAAATTTGGCACATAGCTATTTTGAATGATCCTCTTTCGGAACACAGCTTCTCTATCCTCAGTCTAGCAAGCCAGGGCCTTGCTTCGCTAGTATTGATGTTCTCGTCCTCTTCGGCACTCAGAATCCCTTTGGATTAGCATTAATCACTCCCATAAATCCAATACTTATGTGTATCAACAGACAATGGGCAGAAACATATTGCATTTGACATCATTCTCTCAAGTCCGAGCCCATTTCTGCTAGAATTTGCTGATTCTACACCTCGCAATTTACGTCACTTTGTCAATCAGTTTTACGTCATATATTAGCAGATACTGGGCATAAAAGCGATCTATTAGACCTCGTCAAAAGCTAGGGCCTCCATTTCCTGGAGGGGTTTATGAGTTTGATTTTGATACTAATTAGATACCTTTCATATCGACTTTAACTTGGCAGTCATTTTCGCGAATGCAATAATTTGATGTACCAAAAGATAATAACGAGAATTCGACATCATTCTCTTACACACATACCTTGTTTAGTGAACTAGCCATGAAATTACATATTCGCATATTGAGTATATCCATAGATACTGACTAGAAATGTTTCTTATTTGCAGAATTTGATTTTTTTAAAAAGAAATTAATAAAATTAGCAACCTTCGAAAAGGCTTGGCCGAACATGTCAGATGAGATGATATTTCCTAAGAAATAGTTAATCATTTATATAGAAGGAGCAAACAATGTCCTGGTAATGACTTGCTGCGCGGAAAAGAGTGTCAAAGTATTTAGTTTGCAGATGATAACACACGTAAATGCAGAAACTTAATTATTCTCATCGGATATCAAGACTGTCACAGACCTTAATTTGAAAAGTAAAAAGTGTCATGTATGCCTCTTGGACAGACTTCAGACTACTTTATTTAGCTAATCACAGCGCCTAACAGATTGAGCAGAACAATTACAGTACAGTAATGATTAGAATGATTCACCGTATTGAAACCAAAATCAGCACCCCCCTCCCCACAGTTGCCTGGCCTGTAGGACATCGGACAGCCGATGTCCACGCATAATAATTTCCAATAAATCATGAAAATCGATAAATAAAAAAAAATAAAAAAAATTAAATCCATTTTTCTTTTTTCCTAAACATTCCCTCCAAGTGTTTATCTCCCCCATCCCCGGTTCAACCAGTCACTCCCTACAATATCAAGCTGAGTCACCACAGTCCTCAATTATCTACCATACCCTGCCCTCCATGACATAGAATAAAAGAGTCCATGTCACAGAGGGCAGGGCACGGCAGACAATCAAAAACCGCAGTAACTCGGCTCGACATCACAGAGAATGACCCCAATTGAGCCAAAGATGACAGAGAAACACACCTAGAAAAAATATCTAAAAAACAAATCAATTAAAAAAAGAATATATATATATATCCATCAATTTTCATAACTCACTGAAAACAACCACACGTAGACATCGACCATCCAACATCCCACAGGCCAGGCAACTGTGCCCCTCCCCCATTCACAACTGAATGAAATGACTCAGTGCAACATATGTACATGTAAGCAAAACAGAGGACAGGAGCTCTAGATATTAGCAGAGCATATTATTTGGCCTGTAATAGCTGGTCCCTAGTGGACATACATTCATGGACATATTTCCCAAGTAATTTTAAGATATTCGGGTCCTCCCCAGAGAGCAGCCAGATAAACTTTCCGCTTAAATTAAGGAATCTAAAATTCCTATTAATATTGGATACAGACTGCATAAACTTGTTTCTTAGAGTTGTGTAGGAATTACACTCCATCAGAAAATGATATTCATCCTCCACTTTAATTGACTGACAAACCAGACAAAGCCTATCTGCCGTTGGAATCCTAGGTCGGCTGTGTCTACCCTTTTCAACTTGAAGCTGATGAGAGCTAGTACGCAGTTTACATAAATCAGAACGATATTCTTTGTTCAAAACCGATAGATACGGTTCCATATCAAATTTGGTTTTGAAGGATCTATAGGTGCGCAGTTTGTTACCATATTGCTGATCAGGACGACAATCATCCCATAACACTTTGTGCCACCAGTTATAAAATGATGACCGTAAATGTGATAAGATCTCAGACAGTATGCGATTAATGGACATATGTTGCACCTTATAATACAAATGTTCCAATTTGAGATAGGAAAATATAGCCTTAACATTTGATATCCATGAAATTTTTCCCAAGGTGTCAATATTTAGAGACATATCAAATGCACTTTTAACTAGAGCTTGTCCTGGCATTTTTGCTAGTCGATGCCAGTATTTCAGCATCATAGAAATCACCTCCAGCACCACTGGGTATCTACCTAACTCACCAAAAACTGCACAATTACTACATCTAGTATTTACAGTTCGATAAAGCCTTCAACCCCATTCCATAGTTTCACAGATTAAATTAAGTCATAGACCCGACACTAAATTAATTGAAAATTAACTTCGAAGGAAATATAAATTTCCCATTTTGCTCGGCAAAGTATAAGCGAGAAGGGAGACTGAAGAGCGTAGATTTTCGCGCTATGACTAAATCTTTGAAATTTGTTTGGATTTCCATATATTTGAAAGCCTTTTTGATTCGCAAAACTCAACGGCTGAACTGAATGTTTCGAAACTTGGCATACACGATGCTTGTACCATTGCCAAAGCGATCATTCTGACTTCGTCTCTCAATTCAGTATAGGCGGCACGGACCAGTCAAAATCGTCGGATTTTGAACGGGGAAATTACGCAATTCCTACAACTGTGGGTTAGAAGTTGAAAATTACTTCTCTTGGCATAAAAACACTGGCAGATGGCGCTTTTTTCTACGATTACCACGATCTCTGCTGATACGTCTTTCAGTGTATTATTGCCACTGTCGCAGTTTATTTCACAGCTGTATCTGGAGCATTCTCAAAGAGAGCCGTGTCTACCCGCGGGAGACCAAAGCGACTCTCATGTAAACTGGTGACATTTTTGAATCTCCAATCTCAAAGCGAGGCAGCATGACATCATTCTCAAAGCGAGCCGTGTCTACCCGCGAACTACTTCCTGTATTAGATAACTCGCTTTCACGGCCAAGTATACATACCGACAATAATTTGTTCGCGATTGATATGCTCCGAAACGGAAAGAGTCATTTCCCAATTATATAGCCCACGTTATGTTTAGCAATTCGCTTCTAACTCGGCGGAGTCAGCAGGTCAGTGACACGCCAGATAATCATACGCCGCCTACTCACCCCCCAAATTTTGGGGGGATGGCTCCCATTTACGCGTGAGACTCTTTCTCGCAGTAGGGAGTCTCGCGAGACGAGAATGGTATTAGACTCGTACCCAGCTCCAATTCGCTATCGCTCTACGGTGCGTGTGAGTTGAGGGCTAGGTACGAGTCTAGAATGGTATCTGGAGGTTTCATATCAAACAGGGGAGACAACTCCACAAGACAAATACTATATAGGGAAGACAACTCTGAAGAATACAGTCAAACTGGATTCAGTTTTTGGGGGTTGTGATCTTGTCCTGTCAAATATACTTCTTCTTCTATCAAAGGGCAATGTACCATATTTCTTCGGTGGATACTTCATGTAAGGAAGCACGAGAGAGACTATAAGAGGGTGGAAAACCTGCACCATTCTCTTATTTTCAGCCGTACAAGTGCCATATTAATGAAACACAATGTGGTTCAAAGTAGTTTCTTTGTACAGCAGAGTACAGCTCTGTCTTTGTCAACGCTCTTTGCACCTTCTTAATGGAAGGAAATGAAGTTGACTTTTCAATTTGTCATCAGGAACATGACCTTTTCTCGGTATGGCAGAATGCAGCGGCACAATGGAAAATCAGAGAGTTTTCTTCTGCCGGCACTTTGAACCGGCAGAATGGAAAGAAGGGTGAGCCTAACCCTGTAACGTGACAATGAAGCGCATCAGAATGAACATGTCTTTCTTGAGAGCGTCACTTTGCAACGTCACAATCAAAGTCAAATCCTGCTTACCAGCATCACAATATAACACAATGACTTCTTCCCTCTACGGCAGAATGGAACGGCACAATGGAAAATGAAAGACTCTCTCTTTCTGCCCGCCGGCACTTTGAACCGGCAGAATGAAAGGAAGGGTTGAGCCTAACCCTGTAACGTCACAATGAAGTCCGTCAGAATGAAGATGTCTTTGTTGAGAGCGTCACTTTGCAACGTCACAATCAAAGCCAATCCTGCTTTCTAATTGGAGGTAGTTGCTATACAAGGTACCTGTTTTGTCAGTACGGCAGAATGGAACGACACAATGAAAAATTTAAGACCATATTTTTCGAACCGACGCTGCAACGTCACAATGAAAGACAGTCCCTTTACCTCTTTACGGCAGAATGCAGCGACACAATGGAAGATGAGAGAATTTTCTTCTACCGACACTTTGAACCGGCAGAATGGAAGGAAGGGTGAGCCTAACCCTGTAACGTCACAATGAAGTGCGTCAGAATGAACATGTCTTTCTTCAGAGCGTCACTTTGCAACGTCACAATCAAAGTAAATCCTGCTTCTCAGCATCACATAACACAATCACTTTTTCCCTCTACGGCAGAATGGAACGGCACAATGGAAAATGAAAGACGTTCTTTCTGCCAGCACTTTGAAGCGACAGAAAAGAGAGCCTAACCCTGTAACGTCACAATGAAGTGCGTCAGAATGAACATGTCTTTCTTGAGAGCGTCACTTTGCAACGTCACAATCAAAGTCAATCCTGCTTACCAGCATCACAATATAACACAATCACTTTTTCCGTCTACGACAGAATGGAACGGCACAATGGAAAATGAAAGACTTTCTTTCTGCCGGCACTTTGAAGCGACAGAATGGAAGGAAATAAAGTGTTTAATTGATCATCAGAAACATTACTTTTTCTCGGTACGGCAGAATGGCACGTCACAATGAAAAATTTAAGACCATCTTTTTTGCTACTGACGCTGCAGCGTCACAATGAAACACAGTCACTTTAGTTCTTTACGGCAGAATGCAGCGGCACAATGGAAAATCAGAGACTTTTCTTCTGCCGGCACTTTGAACCGGCAGAATGGAACGAAAGGGTGAGCCTAACCCTGTAACGTCACAATGAAGTGCGTCAGAATGAAGATGTTTTTCTTGAGAGCGTCACTTTGCAACGTCACAATCAAAGCCAATCCTGCTTTCTAATTGGAGATAGTTGCTAAATAATTAGCTATTACACTATACAAGGTACAATTTGACATTCGACTTGACACACATTCCGTGACACTGCTTTGACACTCACCTAAACATACATTCCTCCCTAATACAGCTTTGACACCCGATTGCATGTACATTTTTCCCTAATACCGCTTTGACACTGCACTTCAGATATATTCCTTCCTAACAGTGCTTTGAAAGTCAACTTCAAGCACACTCATGCCTAACACCCAGCTTCAACATTACCCTAGTTATGCTTTGGTGGAGAAATTATCTGACTTCTATAGCTGAACTGACCCAAACCCTGATAGTTATGAAGCATACCTAACCCTAAGTCCTAATCCCGCTTTGACACTCGACTTGACGTACATTCCTCCCTAACACCGCTTTGACAGTCGACTTCATGTACATTACTCCCTCACTCCGCTTTCACACTCGACTTCACATACATTCATCCCGAACACCGCTTTGACATTCGACTCAACGTACATTTTTCCCTAACACTGCTTTGACACTGCACTTCTATAGCTGAAATGACCCTAAACGTGATAGTTATGAAGCATACCTATCCCTAAGTCCTAATCCCGCTTTGACACTCGACCTGACATACATTCCTCCCTAACACCGCTTTGACACTTGACTTGACGTACTCCTCCCTAACACCGCTTTGACACTTGACTTGACGTACATTCCTCCCTAACACCGCTTTGACACTCGACTTTACATACATTCCTCCCTAACACCGGTTGACACTGGACTTCACGTACAATGCAACCCGAAGACTGCTTTGACATTCGACTCCACATACATTTTTCCCTAACACCGCTTTGACACTGCACTTCAGATATATTCCTTCCTAACAGTGCTTTGAAAGTCAACTTCAAGCACACTCATGCTGAACGCCCAGCTTCGACATTACCCTAGTTACGCTTTGGTGGAGAAATTATCTGACTTCTATAGCTGAAATGACCCTAAACCTGATAGTTATGAAGCATACCTAACCCTAAGTCCTAATACCGCTTTGACACTCAACATTACATACATTCCTCCCTAACACAGCTTTGACACTCGACTTCACATACATTCCTCCCTAACACAGCTTTGACAGTCGACTTCACATACATTCCTCCCTAACACCGCTTTGACATTCAACTTGAAATACATTCCTCCCTAACACCACTTTGACACTCGACTTCACATACATTCCTCCCTAACACCGCTTTGCCACTCGACTTGACATACATTCCTCCCTAACACTGGTTGACACTCGACTTGACGTACATTCCTCCCTAACACCGCTTTGACACTCGATTTGACATACATTCCTCCCTAACACCGCTTTGACACTCGACTTGACGTACATTCCTCCCTAACATCGCTTTGACACTCGACTTCACATACATTCCTCCCTAACGCCGCTTTGACACTTGACTCCACATACATTTCTCCCTAACAACAATTTGACATTCGACTTGACATACATTCCGTGACACTGCTTTGACACTCACCTAAACATACATTCCTCCCTAATACAGCTTTGACACTCGATGGCACGTACATTTTCCCCTAATACCGCTTTGACACTGCAATTCAGATATATTCCTTCCTAACAGTGCTTTGAAAGTCAACATCAAGCACACTCATGCTGAACGCCCAGCTTCGACATTACCCTAGTTACGCTTTGGTGGAGAAATTATCTGACTTATATAGCTGAAATGACCCTAAACCTGATAGTTATGAAGCATACCTAACCCTAAGTCCTAATACCGCTTTGACACTCAATATTACATACATTCCTCCCTAACACCGCTTTGACACTCGACTTCACATACATTCATCCCTAACACCGCTTTGACAGTCAACTTCACATACATTCCTCCCTAACACCGCTTTGACATTCAACTTCAAATACATTCCTCCCTAACACCACTTTGACACTCGACTTCACATACATTCCTCCCTAACACCGCTTTGCCACTCGACTTGACATACATTCCTCCCTAACACTGGTTGACACTCGACGTACATTCCTCCCTAACACCGCTTTGACACTCGATTTGACATACATTCCTCCCTAACACCGCTTTGACACTCGACTTGACGTACATTCCTCCCTAACATCGCTTTGACACTCGACTTGACATACATTCCCCCCTAACGCCGCTTTGACACTTGACTCCACATACATTTCTCCCTAACAACAATTTGACATTCGACTTGACATACATTCCGTGACACTGCTTTGACACTCACCTAAACATACATTCCTCCCTAATACAGCTTTGACACTCGATGGCACGTACATTTTCCCCTAATACCGCTTTGACACTGCACTTCAGATATATTCCTTCCTAACAGTGCTTTGAAAGTCAACATCAAGCACACTCAGGCTGAACGCCCAGCTTCGACATTACCCTAGTTACGCTTTGGTGGAGAAATTATCTGACTTCTATAGCTGAAATGACCCTAAACCTGATAGTTATGAAGCATACCTAACCCTAAGTCCTAATACCGCTTTGACACTCAACATTACATACATTCCTCCCTAACACCGCTTTGACACTCGACTTCACATACATTCCTCCCTAACACCGCTTTGACAGTCAACTTCACATACATTCCTCCCTAACACCGCTTTGACATTCAACTTCAAATACATTCCTCCCTAACACCACTTTGACACTCGACTTCACATACATTCCTCCCTAACACCGCTTTGCCACTCGACTTGACATACATTCCTCCCTAACACTGGTTGACACTCGACTTCACGTACATTCCTCCCTAACACCGCTGTGACACTCGATTTGACATACATTCCTCCCTAACACCGCTTTGACACTCGACTTGACGTACATTCCTCCCTAACACCGCTTTGACACTCGACTTCACATACATTCCTCCCTAACACCGCTTTGACACTTGACTCCACATACATTTCTCCCAAACAACAATTTGACATTCGACTTGACATACATTCCGTGACACTGCTTTGACACTCACCTAAACATACATTCCTCCCTAATACAGCTTTGACACTCGATTACACGTACATTTTTCCCTAATACCGCTTTGACACTGCACTTCAGATATATTCCTTCCTAACAGTGCTTTGAAAGTCAATTTCAAGCACACTCATGCTGAACGCCCAGCTTCGACATTACCCTAGTTACGCTTTGGTGGAGAAATTATCTGACTTCTATAGCTGAAATGACCCTAAACCTGATAGTTATGAAGCATACCTAACCCTAAGTCCTAATACCGCTTTGACACTCAACATTACATACATTCCTCCCTAACACCGCTTTGACACTCGACTTCACATACATTTCTCCCTAACACCGCTTTGACAGTCAACTTCACATACATTCCTCCCTAACACCGCTTTGACATTCAACTTCAAATACGTTCCTCCCTAACACCACTTTGACACTCGACTTCACATACATTCCTCCCTAACACCGCTTTGCCACTCGACGTGACATACATTCCTCCCTAACACTGGTTGACACTCGACTTCACGTACATTCCTCCCTAACACCGCTTTGACACTCGATTTGACGTACATTCCTCTCTAACACCGCTTTGACACTCGACTTGACGTACATTCCTCCCTAACATCGCTTTGACACTCGACTTCACATACATTCCTCCCTAACACCGCTTTGACACTTGACTCCACGTACATTCCTCCCTAACAACAATTTGACATTCGACTTGACATACATTCCGTGACACTGCTTTGACACTCACCTAAACATACATTCCTCCCTAATACAGCTTTGACACTCGATTGCACGTACATTTTTCCCTAATACCGCTTTGACACTGCACTTCAGATATATTCCTTCCTAACAGTGCTTTGAAAGTCAACTTCAAGCACACTCATGCCTAACACCCAGCTTCGACATTACCCTAGTTACGCTTTGGTGGAGAAATTATCTGACTTCTATAGCTGAACTGACCCTAAACCTGATAGTTATGAAGCATACCTAACCCTAAGTCCTAATCCCGCTTTGACACTCGACCTGACATACATTCCTCCCTAACACCGCTTTGACACTCGACTTCACATACATTCCTCCCTAACACTGCTTTGACAGTCGACTTCACATACATTCCTCCCTAACACCGCTTTGACATTCGACTTCAAATACGTTCCTCCCTAACACCGCTTTGACACTCGACTTCACGTACATTCCTCCCTAACACCGCTTTGCCACTGCACTTCACATACATTCCTCCCTAACACTGGTTGACACTCGAATTCACGCACATTCCTCCCTAACACCGCTTTGACATTAGACTTGACGTACATTCCTCCCTAACACCGCTTTGACACTCGACTTGACATACATTCCTTCCTAACACTGGTTGACACTCGACTTCACGTACATTCCTCCCTAACACCGCTTTGACACTCGACTTGACATACATTCCTCCCTAACACTGGTTGACACTGCCAAACGCCGTAACGCCGTTTCTATGAAGAGATACATTACCGCAGTAGTATAGGCCGACAGGCAAAGTGATTTACCACTCTCAGCCCGACCACCGACCCCTTATGGGAATGTTTCAAACGCCGCTAAAAGACACTCTTCGCCAATTTCGTGATCCTTACATGGAAGATGCACCAAAATTACCAATACAAAACACAGCATCAAACAGACCAGATCCTTCGAAAATATGTTCCCTGAAATATTCGGGTCATTCCGGATGGCTTAAAGATTTATGACTTGAAACCGCCAACAAACACTCCACAGAAATGGAGTACTGATCAGGAGACATTCCGGATTTAAGACCTGGTGACAGGGGGACGCACCGCCCACTCCCCCTACTCCTTGCCTCCGCACTGGAGGATGTGTTCGGGTAATGATAACATTTGCAGAGAATCGGCCTATTTATATAACAATAAATATTTTTACAACTAATCTTTACATAATTTGTGACGAGACGTATTTTCCACAAAATACTTAAGTTTTAGAACCCAAGCAGCTGAACTCGCGGATCAGTACACAGGCTCTGCTTTACTTTCCAAGGTCTCGCATGCATGCAGATTAAGAGATAGAACAGCGACCAAAGAAACTATCCAAGTAGCTGAACTGACGGATCACTGAACACAGGCTCTGCTTTACTTTCCAATTAAGTAAAACAATTGAGCCTAAACTTGCCATACACATGCCATACACATTGTCCATCATTTCACGATGGAGGGGATGTTTATGAATTGGTACACAACTGGAGTGGATGAAGCATGGCAAGGAAAGAATAATACATATCGGAAGGAAATACCAGGCGAGCTCTTTGGTAGCCTTGCTGTATATGTAGGCCTACATTTTTCAATCGATGTCAAATCCTCCTACATATATGTATGTAACATTGACACATTTTGTGTCTAAAAAAATTAACAAAGAGTACGGTCAGTCTGTCACTTCATTCTTCCGATCACAGAAATCCTTGTATTTTAAATACTTGATACATTGAGAAAGTGACATTGTGCTGTGCACCCAAAAAAAAAGAGAAATCCTTCTAGTTTTTATATTTTAAATAGATGATAAGTTGGAAATGTTGAATTGGATCGGTTGGATCATTCTGCCGTGATAAAAAAAAAAGACTAATTAAATAGTTGATCAATTGAGAAAGTTTAATTGAGACATTCTGCCGTGATAAAAAAAAAACGAGTACAAGGCCATAATTTTCATTGTGCCATTCTGCCGTCTTCCCCAAATAAGGGAGACTACGGTCATTCTGCCGCTTCATTCTGCCGGCCACAGTAATAGTCCTATTTGTAAATACTTGATAAATTGAGAGAGCTTCATTGTGCCATAGTGCCGTCGCCAAAATAAAAGAAGGCCTACACGGCCACGATTTTCATTCTGCCATTCTGACGTCTCCCCCAAAACAGACAGCATACGGCCATTCTGTCGCTTCATTCTGCCGGTCACAGAAATACTCCTTGTTCAATGTCCATGTATCACGGTCTCCAACCACCACCACCCACCCACCCTATTAAAGTTGAATGCCATTGGCGTAAACGCCAATAAGGAGAGGATATCTCTCTCGTGCTTTCTTACATGAAGTATGGACCATTTCTTCTAATTTTTCCAGCATTTTTAAACTTACTGTCCGTCTCATTGCTAGCTTCGAACACTGCAGTTCTGCTATTGGCTTCAAAACATTGACACACAGTGAAAACTTGATTTAGAAGAATTGTGTGATGAAAACAATAAACTTACAATTGTAGATCAGGTCATTATGTCAAAATAACTGACAAATTAAAGCGATTCTGATAGATTTTCTGAAATTCTCTTCAAAATCAAATATTTAAACTTGGGCAAATTATGTTCAAATTGATTATGCCTCCACATACAAAGTATGCTGGGAGGCATACAACATTTGGCCTGTCCATCACACTTTCCTTGTGTAATCAACTACTCCCCCAGATTTCATCCGAAGATTCTGAAATTTTGGAGACATGTTTAAGAAGATTTGGAGATCTGCACATCTTATTGTCGAGGCAAAATATTGATTTTGGTAATATTTCTGACGTTTTGGACTTAGTAGTATAGCAGACTTAGACCATGTTCTGGTGTGATCATCTAGTGAAATATGAATTTTTGTTATAATTATCATGTTTTTTACATGTATTCCAGTATACATTCCATGTTTTTGGTGTAATCAACTGGTCCCATAGTTTTCAATTGAAGCTTTTGAAACTTTGTAGACTCGTTCAACCTGGTTTGAAGATGTGCATGTCCTATTTATGAGATGAAAAATTTAATTTTGCTAAAATTACCATGAGTTGGACTATGTTGTTGATTTTCTTCAGTTATTCCAGTATGGTATATAGACCATGTGCCAAGTAAATCCTTCCAGATACAACTTACCATGAGTTGGCCTTCACTGACTGGTTTTTCATCTATATTCCAAGAATAAATTATGATGCTCCTTCCTTATATAATACCTTCTATTGAACTGAACAAAAACCATAAAATCTGCCATAATTCAGTTATGCTACATTCACTGATTCTGCAGACAGAGGCATACGGGTTCTACGAACGCCCTTTTCATTTTAATTAGAACATTATTCCAGAAAAGCATGACACAGTTTAACGAAAAATCATACAATTTGAGGACTGAGAGTACATGCAGATTTGCATCAACATTGACTAGCACATAAGCTGAATAGTGTAATTGTGTCACCCCCACCCTATCATACCTGAATAGTGTGATTGTGTCACCCCCATCCCTTCCACAGCCACAGCTCTCCATTTCTAAGATCACATCACAACCCAGTGGCACGGACACAGTCTCCTGCATCGCACCTTTCATAATTCTACAACCCTGGGGCATGAACTCGCATGGCCCATGCTACTCCTTTCATACGGACACAATTGCATGGACACACGCACATCTTCTTTTATACTATAGATCAACCGCAGGCAAATGGTGCTCCCGACCCCACCGCTATACTGTATCTTAAATTATTTACAATTTCTAGGATAAAACAATGTATTGGTACTGGAACCCTTCATAGTCAGCCTGGATATGTGAAGAAGGAACCATAACTGTTCAAAGAACCACTCCAAACCCATAATTGGAGTAGCTCCCCTATACTGGATCAGAGTCTCTATTTCATATGTACTATTTAATAATAATAAAATGATATTTAATAAATATATAAGTTTGATAAGTTAATAAATAAAATGAAAAGGAAATAAAATGAAAAAAAATGATTTTTGAAATAGAGACTGGACGATTTGATGGGTTTCGTCGTGTAAAGATTCCATCTGGAGGCGTGGTTAGTCTGGAGTGATTGACATGTTTTTACCTTAGGTCGTAATATTTGTATCAATGTAATTCTAATGCCATACTGTGACGTCTCGGCAGTAACATAATTCCCATTGTTGAGGTCATCGTGGTAGTAATGTCATTCTCATTGTTGACGTCACATGAACGCATTGCTTCCAGCGTGCATATATGAACAGACCAATCAAATCCTTTGAGTTGGGAGCGGGGTCAGAATACAGAGTTTTCATTGGTGACAAAAAATGCACAGTATATTGTGCATTTTTTCTTGCAAAGTTAGCTCTCTCGTGACATTCCGTCCAGTCCCTGTTTCAAGCATTTCTTAATAATCAGTTTCCCCTTTAAAATACATTATGAAACAGGGGCTGGGTCCAGTATATAGCTCTCCCTGTAGCTACCAGTATATACACAACATAGACTCATGAAGTTGTCTCCCCTTGATTGTGAGTGATGACAAGCAGTGGACTGGTGCTGAGCCCATTTGAAAGAAAAAAAAATTCAATACTATGCCATGTTTTTATCAGGAAATATAAACAGATTTATTAAACCAATACATTTATATATATAAACAGATTTATTTAGCAAGATAGCATATTCCAAGAAACAAAACCAAGCATTGATCGGTCAACCAGTAAAGTCTTTGATTTCCAGGGTGAAATTTCTGATAACCCGTTTACTGAAAGGATTAAATACACAGAACATCTGCGTACATTTATCCAGTGAGTGAGTGAGTAGGATTTAAGTCATATCACGATGGTGCCTACATGTGCCAGAACACGAGAATGTTCACAGTTCCTATTATCCTGGACACTGATCAGCCCAGCCATATTTACTAAGCCTACATGTATAAGATATTTCCAAAAATATCCAAAACATTCTGCTCTGTCAGTGATCTAAAGATTTCTATTTTGAAACTGCTGTAGGCAATAGTGCGGTTAAGTTTATTTTCTTTCACTCTAATGCTATATCCCATATTCAACGAGTCAAATGCATGATCACAAGAAATTCTGTCAGCACTTTTTGAATCTCTCTAGTTTAACTCAAACATGTCAAAAGGAAATAGGTAAATTTTTCTTTCACTGTATTATATCTGATGGCTGATTCCATGAAATTAAACATCTCCCCATCATCAAATAGCAGAATGCTTAATAAATTCTAGAAATCTAGGATACTTGGAATATGCCAGCTTGACTGGCTCTGACAGCACACCAATGATTCATGCATACATGAATAACAAACACGCAAAACTATTCCATGTGCAAATATTTCATAACTCCCAATGAGTACAGATTCGGCGTCTGATAATAACAAG